>PNEQ01123202.1:19265-37584 GCA_003012365.1 Medauroidea extradentata | reverse complement strand
TGGAAAAAAAAATGTAGAGTAGTGTCCAATGCCATCTGTTCTTTGCATCCTTTCACCACTTCATAACACTGCAGGGCTGCAGTAGCCGAATTGTCAAATCATTTGCCTACCACCAAGGCGATCCAGGTTTGATTCCTGGAGGGGTTGGTCCCCGGATTTTAATATGTAGGAATCATGCCGGACGATGCAGTTGGTTGGCAGGTTTTCACCAGCAATTAGAAAACTCCAAGACAGAAAAAAAAATTAAATAACGACTTGCAACCTTTTATTTCAAGAGAAAATTAGAAAAAAAACCTTAACTTTTGGACACTTGCATATCAGTTCTAGATTTATTTCATATAATGTACATGTCAATTTTTCCTAAGTCAAGTGCACATTTTTACTATCTTATCTGGTGTATTTATGGAAAAATAATGTTTTTTATAATGGTGCTTCTAAACCATTAAGAATTTTATACTGAATTAAGATAACGTTTTTGTATAATTCTTCTTTTACAAATTTATTTCAGTTTTTTTGTGGTGTTGTTTTATAGTAATGAGTTAAATTTTTTTTTGTAATAGGTGCTAATTGTTCAGGACTAGCAACTATCATAATAAAAATTCAGATGTGTGATGTTAGTGATACATGTAATGTAAAAACAAATTTAACACTTGAATATTTTATGAAGTATGTTAATGTAAATTTTCAGAAAATTCAGCACTGTAACTTGTATCATACATGGGGACAATAAATTTAAGGCAGTGGTCTATAAAAGAAATTGTAACGAATGCTGATTTACAACAGTATGAAAAGTTGGTTGGCTGTAGGGACAGCCATTTGTTTGACAGTTGTGGAAGCTGGTGCCTGTCTTGACTATTTTGCAGAGGCTTTTGTAATAGAATGCATCTTGTTTGCTGTAAAACTATGTACTTTAATATTTCATGATAAAATGCCAGCCTGCGATTTCATTCCCTTGTCATTGTTAAAATTATCGACAATATAGTTTTAAGAGTCAAAAGAGAATAGTTTTATATGTTTTCTTCAGCCATGGTTTGTTTATAACCTTGGGCCTGATTACATATCACTTTTAATGGGTGCAACTTAAAATTTGCGCTTGCGTTGTGATTGTGCTGTGGTGGAATTAAATGCACGCACACAGAAGTACACCATGCCACGTGATGGGTACAAATGGTTTTAAATATGTGCCTTTTAAATACTTTGGCACAAGTACATTTGCTTTTTACGCGTATGCACATCCAAAGTATGTGGGTGAGGGTCTATTTAGTTCCAGCTGCAACTAGAAGTGCAAGTGAAGAATCGTTTTACTTGCTCTGCATGTGCACTGCACTGTCAATCAAAATAGCAGGTAGTGATATTTAATTTGGGCCCATAGGCCATTGAGAAATTATTCGTATTCTAGATTATTTTTCAGAGTTTTCCGAGATGCTGATTGTAATTCTCTGTTTGCGCTTTTAGCTTGCCGTAATTAGTGATTAAAAGTTGTCACAATTTTTTTTTTTAACAAGAAGCTATTACTGAAGGTGCTGTTTTATCATATTAGTGGGAAAAAATGTAATCAATTTATTATGTATACTACATTGCATAGCTTTGTATTAATATTTTCATGTCGTGTGAAAATGAAATGCAGGAACAGCAGTGCTCTTAATGATTGCATACATTGTATTTGCATATTCAGTGTAATTTATGCCTTAGGACAAATTGTGCTGATTGTTATGGATGTTATAATTGTTTTTTAGTTATTGTTTATGATTCACATGACAGTCTTGAAGCAAGAAATGAAATTGCTGTTGTAATAAAGCAATTTCATGATTTATATTGAGATTATTGTGAAGTTTTTGGTTTTTGTATAATTTATTCCTGTGGGAATAATGAACTTCCAGTGTCAGATATATAAATATATAATGTATGTGTGTGTAATATTTTTTGTTTGCAAAAAAAAAATGTTGGATCCCTTATTTTAACATTACTACTGTTTGCAGTGCTTTTTTGGAGGGGTAAAAATTGGTTGCTTAGTAATGGAGACTGTTCTGTAAATATTGTTATTACTAAATTTGTTTTGATATAAGTTTTAGGCTTAGCCATTCATTTTGCAGGAATAGTAAATATGTTACAGAGGTACTGTAGACTAAACTCTCACATTCTGATGTGAACATAAATACTATATTCAATAATGCTGCATTTGGTTTTTATTGTACATGATTAATTTTCATAAATGAACACAAAATGTTTTCTTATTAACTTACACATTTCAGATTTTGGCAGGCGTAAGTCAGAAACTTAATTTTTAACTATGCGTGTAAACTTTTTTTTTTCTTGTTATAAAATTCTGTGTTTAAAGTGAAGATTATGGCGCTATTGCTTAAAATGTACAAATTATGTAATGCATTTAACTAATTATTTTGTTAAATTTGATACACAAGTTTCACACCAATTTTTTGCAGATATTTTAGTGTACAAATATGTGTAAACATTTCATGTTGTAAGTTAAATTTTGAACTTTTTATACTTTGAAACTGGAATATGTAGATGCAATAAATAAATTTTTGATGTTAATTATGTTACTTATCTTTTTAAAACTTTATTATTTTTATAAAGGAGCATACCATTTTAAAATTGTGATGCTTTGAAAATTTAAAGTGGAATCAAATCTTCAAGATGCAGCAAATAGGTAATATACAAATTTTACAAATGTAACTGGAAACCTCAGGGATACTTTGAAATACACATATGAAAATGGGCTATTTTGTTGCATAAAATTAAGTAGTAACAAAGTTATTTAAATTTTAAAACAGCAAATTTCATGGCCACTTTCACATGACAGCAAGACGCTCCAACATTGGTGTAATGTCACTAGTTGTATGCTGGCTGCTGTTCTGATATGTTCCACCTTGCGTAGCTATGGAAGCCAACTTTGTATAAGTGCAGCCGGACAATTTGCCATAACAAGGAGATAGATATCTGTATGGTTTTTGATTATGTATTGAAGTTTTCATTTTTGTGGAACCTAAAAGAAGAGGTGTACAATTACGCTGGCAAAATGTGACTTTGTATTGCAGTCACAATTATCAAGCTGTCTGTAGTCAGTTCACGCCAACCATTACAAGTTGAAACTTATTTATTTGTATGATTTTTGAGGTACATGTTAATGTTGTCTAGGTTTATAATTGCTAACTTCTGTAGTTAATTACCTGGTGATAGTATTTTACTTATGAAAAATCACCAAAATTGTAATAAAGTTGCATGGCCGTGAACATATCAGTTTTATCTGCATTATACAAAATTTCTGTGATAAAACTACATTATGTAGAAATGAAATATACCATTTACATATACTATTATGGAAAATACTTCCTTTTTAAAACTGTTTTTCTACATTACAGACACAGCAGAAAACCTTATTTCTCCATGTCACAGCCTACTGTTTGCTTTCCTATGTTGTTGGTTAAATCTGAGATCATTCCATGTAGATTTGAAATACCAAACCATCACAAAAAAAAATGTACAGGATGTCTACTCGTTGAGAAAACCAGAATCCCTGGGGAAATCAGGGAATTTCGAACTCTAGGGAAAATCCAAGAAATGATTGGGAATTCTTTACGGAAACATGGAATTTTAAAAATTCAGCAGAAGTTAATTACATTTGAAGGTAAGGAAGTCCCACGAATTAACTCAGTAAACTGAGGACAGGACAGACTGGACAATTGTAGACTACACGAGGAAATCGTTATCGTAGCCATCGTAGTGATGTGTCGGAAAAGTACATTTTAAAACTACATAGTTCGTTCACTTGCTGTCGCCTTTCAAGATCAAACCGTACACCTACAAGTATACGCTACGCGTACGAAATGCTTTACTGAACTTTCCGTACGACAAATATACGGATGATATACGGAATATTTTTCGTATGTCTTCCGTACATCGTCAACTTTGAATTCACGCTCATTGTGTTTGAACCATATAACATATGAAACTTTATGGAAATACTCTTACATAAAACTTACAATTCAGTATTAAAATATACTGTAAACTCATTACGGCTTGATATTTGTCATCTTGATAATGTTGGCAAACTTGTTTCATAGTTGTTGAACTCCTAGACACCAGTTAGCAAAAATGATCCTACTCTGCTCTTTGTTATGTATAACTGTATCCTAGATCCGTGCACTGGTTTTATGCAAGGTTCACGAGTGAATTTTTTTAATTGCGTGTTCATGAGTAAGAAAAAGGCAACTGTAACATTCATCAAGTTTCAACCAAGTTGGCTAGACAAAAATTTATCTGTACAGTTTGCACAGTGGTTAGCAGCTGACAAGAATGCTATTCGGGCAATATGTAATGTTTGTACAATAATTGCTCTTTTTCTTTGAGCAATATGTGGTACACAGCCATATGAATGGAGGAAAAAAAATCATTTAAGCATGGTAAGTAAAAAAGTATTACGTACTAGATATATGTCTTCTTCCACCAGAATGATGGCGTTAGCCCTAAAGGTAAGATGATTTGACAATCTGGCATTGTTTATGTATGTATGTAGGCCATTTTCAAATAAATTTTGGGCCTGGCAATTCACGTTTTATAACTTCTGTTTAGACGGAACAATTTACGTTATTGTTTTATTACTGTTCTGTTGTGTGTTGCTTGTAATTTGTAAATTTTAAAGCGGGTAAAACACTACTGGAAATACGTCGTAAATTGTGCATTCATAATCTGGTCATGCGACCATTCTGCAACAAAAAGTGTAGATTGGAAAACAGGTTCAGTATGTAGAATAAAATTATGTTGGTAATAATACAGAAAAAAAATTTTAATTTTTCAAGAAACATGTTAAATACTCATTAGATTTTGAATGTGTTTCACACAAAAACATAGTTCCCCATACCTACATGGGAAAATATTAATTTTGTTCTGGAAAAAATTAGGGAATTAAATTTTCCATGTCCATTAGTTACCATAGCTGTAACACACATTATTCAAGATTAATTCATGTTTGGTTCAGTCATACTGTCAAGCATGATAACCCCACTATACTTAAAGAGTCATCACTCATAATAAACATGCTGTTTCATGTTTAAATGTAGTTCCAACTACAAGCTGTGGTTATCGCAAAACATAACCGTTCACAGAATATCAATAACTTCACATCATTTGGCAATGGTATATTGAAACAGTCATTTCTAATACCTTTCAGTGTGTTGTTAGAATCTGTGTTGGTTGCACACAGAAAAAACTTACAGGTGAATGATTTCAAATGTAAAACAAAGTTATCCTATCAGTCTGTGAATTTTAACTACGTCTGCAAGACGACAAATTTCCAACCGTCTGTTTACATCACTTTGTGTTAGTATTTACTAAGTAAAATTAAGCAGTCAGTAGGTACTGAAATAAGTTCATAAATAAAAGTCTTGAAGTATTTGAAATACAGAGATGGTCAAATTCAAGTCTATTTCAGAACTGTAATTAAATAGAAAAATTCATGGAACAACATTCTGTAATACACTGCTAACCATACAAATACAAGGAATAAAGGAACTGTCGTAAATATTGAATGGTACACTATAACGTTTAGTGATCTTTTTCAAAGGTTAAATCTTTATTACTCACTTTATCCTGATAAATTAATTTTTAAATACTCTGTGGTTACCAGTATTCTGGTAGCTCACATGCTGATGCTTCGGTATGCAGTATGAGAGATTCTTGGTTCAATTTCCAGGTCAGGTTGGGTGTAAATTTGTGCTTGTAGTAGTCCCTAAACATTGTCAAGTCTTGTAAGCCATGAAATGTAAAGTCACTGGCGTAACAGAAATGCTGGTTAGCTTTAAAAAAGAAATTGGGAGTCTAAATTAAAAAATTACCAGTTGTTGGCTACATAGCAATTTTATTCAGGTTTTATTCCAAGGTTAGCCAAAGAAATTATATTTAGTATTACTGTATATCACATACAAAACAGGTAATATTAATACAGAAAACATTGTTATAGTCTGTACATTATAAGTTTGCATGATTTTGACATTTCTATTCAGAGAAAATTGGCAACACTGTTGTGTTGACTTTTAGAGTCAATTGCAGAGTCATGTGAAGAAAATCTTGAGGTAAAGGCAATGGAGGTTTGTGCTATTGGGCCGCAGCCCTCCCTAATTATTTGGAAATTACAGTAAATAAACTTCATTTTCACAGCTGATGTTATAGAAGATAATTTGTAATGATATCCTTTGAACTATCTACTTGGCAAAACTGTCAGCCAATTGCGAAGTCTGAGGAATGCAAAAACGTTTTAAAGATCTACTTGTGTACGCGTTTCCTGTCTCGGGTGGTCTGAACTAGGCAGGGCTGTGCGGCGAGCAGCCCGTCTGACCTTGCTGGCACATGCACAGTGAGCGCCCTGGTCTGGCGAACCCTGGAAGAAGGGGGTGCGGGGATGTCTGGTATTTAGCTTTTTTAAGGGCTGCCAGGCTTGCAGCCCGCACAGTGCACAATGCTGCACTGCACTGCACTAACGACGGACACAACTTGTTAGTCAACTTGATCGCTCCGCGACATCACTGCAGTGAATTGTACCAAAATTTTGTGACTTGTCCTACATACTGTGACGCTTCCTACGAACTTTCAAATTTTTTGTACGCACCGTGATTAATTAGTAAAAAAATTCTATTGTAACTACATTTTCACTCAAAAACCAGCTGAAACACATAAAACTGGTCGAAAGTAGCATGTTTCTACATATATGGAATTTTTAAACCTATTACGTCAAAAACAATAGTTTATTTGTAATATTCTGCTATAAAATCGCCTCAAATTGCAACAGTTTTCTTGAGGCGGAATATTAAGTTTTAGATGTTGCTCCTTCATGCCTAGGCGGTACAGTAAACATTTTTTCTGGCTGTTATTTCACACAAATTATACCGTACTTCATACCACCGAGCACTTTACCAAACCATATGGCAGAGAAGTAAAATAAACTCGTAGACGAAAATTTCTAAACTTGATTTTCTGTCTGTCCACCACCATAACCATTTATCAAATACAAAGGGTTTTTTTTTTACTGGACATCCTTTTCAGATACCTTAAAAATTTGTCTTATTTATGATTCTGCAGTAGCGAGACAGAAAGCCATAAACAAATGTACGTGCCCTATACGAGAGTATTTTGTAATACTGGGAATTACCATTAGAATTTACCATTCTACATCTAATATTTGACTGAATTGATTCAGATAATTAGCCGACCTTTAATATTTAAGGTCTTACAAGTTATTTTCTTATGTTTCTTTATATTTTAATAATGTATAAATATCTTTCTGTATATTTATAAAAGTTATTGTTTGAAGTCTCTAACCACTCTCCTTGCGTACGGCCTTACCCTATACAGGCCGTTCACGATAAAGTGAGTACTGTATAACAAGTAATCGCGAAATTTGTTTTAAGAAAAGAACGGCAAATGAACTTCACGTACAAGTAATTGGTATCCACACATTAGTTAAATGACCATTTAGTTGAAACATGTTTTTGACTTAATATTTTTATTTAAAAATATAATGAGATGTAGTCAAGTTAAAAGTGTGTTATAACAGGAATTAGAATAGATATTGTGGGATGCTGCAAGTGCAGCAACTGGTTTATCCTAAAGGTTTAGACTGGAACTTGGTATTGCTTGTTTGGTATTGGCTATGTAGCCATTCATCCTCTAGGTGATTCAGGATAAAGAGAGCACTCAAAAAGGCCCTCCTTATGTTCTATTTTCAGCCAGTTTGTATCTTTCCGCATGTAACTGCTGATGCCGGAAAATATCTAAACTCTCTGGACATGTTACTTGATGTTTTGTGTGTGTAAGATAAAATGTGCAGTACAGTTTGATAAAAAATAGTTTATTAATTATGTAAACACATTTACCTAAATTTCGGTTAATTTTGTTTTAATATTTTTGAATTTAAATAGGAAAATACATGGAACTGTATTGCGTAATTTTGCTGCCAACCTTGCAAGCAGTAAGGCTAGTTAATGCTGAATTGTATCCAGTAACAGCTCAGTGATATTTTTAGTAGGTTAAATTTTTAGTGCTCACTTTATCTCGAACAATACCTATATAGTGTGGTGTGTTTGTAGTGAGACCAATGTATTCATTATCACATTGTGTGCACTGTTGTTGGTAGATTAGGTTCTTTATCGCACAGCTGTGGTTGCCTTGAGATGAGGTGAGAGGGTTTTATGGCCCTTTAACGGTTTTTAAGTGCTGATGAGGGTGAAGGGAAATATGACATCCATGTCTGATGCTGGGATTCAAAGCCACAACCTCTTGCATCGTAGACTGGTGCCTAACTAACTGTGCTACAGAGGCCGGCTGTAGTTACCTTGAATTGGGTATGTATGACTGGCAAGAGGTTGTTAAGTTTGTTGTGCACAGTTGTTTCAATTTTGAGATTTTGTAGGGTAAGCTTAACATCCAGAAAATTTGCCTGCGTGTTTGAATAGTTCCAGGTGAATTTCAGGACACGGAGAGTTCAGGTTGAATAGAAAATCAATGAGGCATTCCTCTGTGGAAGTCCAAACCATGAATATGTCGTCAATGAGCGGAGTTCATGGCTGTAAGTGGCCTAGGAAGTTTTGTTCTGACTTGCCCATGAATAGGTTGGCATAGAAGGGGAACATGCAGGTGCTCATGGCTGTCCCCTTAATCTGCAGAAAGTGTTGATCTTGAAATCTAAAATTATTGTTGGTCAGTGTGAATTTGGCTTGTACCAAGAAGCTACAGAAACGGTTTGGTCCGATGTAAACAAAATGAATTAAGAAATCCGGTGATGAAATGCCCAGCAAATAACATGAAAATAAGATATTAAATATTATTTCTTACTAAAACATGTAGACAGAGATGCACAAGTACTTGCAAGTAGGAGATCACGGGTAGATGGCATATTTTTCACGCCGTCACAGAGTTTCGCTGGCTAAGCCAGGTTCCTCGGGCAGCGGGTGATTAAACACTGCAGTATGGTGGGCGGTACGTGGTGCTGGTTAACTAGAACACTTAGCGGCAAACTAGAATGTGGCGGGAAATTTGCGCTCCTCAGCCACTACATGTACTACTTAGCAACCACCACTTACCACCCGCCATACTGAAGTGAGTAATCATTCGCCACCTAAGGAAGCTAGCTTGGCTAGCGCAACTTTGCAACCGCGTGAAAAATGTGTCCATCTGTATTTTGTGTTTTCCTGCCTGCAATTACGATTTTTAAGTATCTGTGCATCTCTTTCTAGATGTTTTAGTATTTAGTAGTCTGGCAGCCATTTTCCACCTTCTCTTTATTCTATGTTAAAAGTGTCTTTGCAGACAAAAAGAACTAATTTTGGCGAAACATGTTTGTTGCATAACTGCTTAGGTTGGATATAAACAGAATTAATTTAGAAATCTGGTTTTGAAATGCCTAGCAAATAACATATGAAAAACAAAATGTTATATATGATTTGACGCGACATGGGGAAGCAGGGGGTAGGTTATAAGTAAACTATGTCAGGGAAGGATGCGGAGAAAACCCTTTAGGCGTTAGTTTCGCTAATGTGAGGAGCTCTGCGAAACTCGAGCAGAGACACTTATCTCAGAGCGTGGTCGACTGCCATATGGCTACCCTCTGCAGCGTCGCTGTTGCGTAGTAGTGACTAGCGATGCATTGTGCTCTTGTTGTGGCCAGAGCGACGCCAAGATCACACTGTCAGTACTGTACATGAAGTGGCCGTGGCACGTCAAATAAAAAAAGTATACACGCATATAATTTTACTACAGCTTTTAATGCATGCTTTGCTATTTTACAGATCAACGTAAGTCACGACACAAGCGAACAACAGATGGTGTCACGGAGCAAACCTCCTGCACATGTGTTCCCTTGAATGTCTGGCAAAGTGGCAGGATGCGCTCTAGTAGCGCAGCATTGCCTGCCAAAACTTACATACAGAAACAGATAAGTACTAAAATTATAATACACATAATACACTCTCATTAAGAAAAATAAGTACAAAATAAATTACATCAGTAGAAAACTAAAAACTAAAACAGATGCCACTGCAAGTGTTATGTTGGCACTACCGCAGAACACACACCTCATGATTCTCACACTCGTAGGGTTTCCCGAAAAATACATTAATTAAAGCAGGTGTGGTCACTAATTAATATATTCCCTATCTGTTGCACCCAATGCCAGTGTGAGTGAAAGGTTACTTGCTACAGGTCTGCATGGTGTAACCCTTGGAGTAGCCCCGTCGGGTTGCGAGTGCAGGACCTTCGCTCGGGAGGGCAGCAGAGCAAACTGTCTAGAATAGAAACGTGGACAGTGGTTCACGTCACATTATTTATTCTATGTTAAAACTGCCTTTGCACCAAAAAGAACTACAGTAATTTTAGCAAAACCTCTTTATTGCCTAACTGCATGAAATCACATTTTCCTCTTGGTTTAATTTTTTGTAACTGTTATGTTTTGCGAGTGTTTATTTCATGTAAAAAGTAGACATGCTTCTTGGCCTCAACAAGGGAATGTTAATATTTGTTCGTTAGTCACCACAGCAAGATGAGACCACTGTGAACCCTGGACATCCTGAAGGTCTTTGTACTCGACCTACTTAATTTTCACAGTCTTGGGTGGCATGATAATCATCTGTGAGCAATAATTCTTTATGTCCTGCCAAATGTGACAGAAGTTATGATCATAAAATATTCTGACATTATGCTGTCACACAAGTACGTATTACCATTATTCTGTATGTTTATCTGGAATTTTTTAATCTATTGAAAGTATTATTCAGTGAGGTATTTTAACTAGGAAAGGATTGATTTTCTGAAAGAAAAAAATTGGTTAACAATATATTACAAGGTTGATTTTATTTATTTTGTGTATAAACACACTGCACACATGCACACAATAAATACACGTAGAGAACACAGTGAAGCTACTATGCACTACTTGAAGCTGTACAAATAATCCCAACCTCAGAATTGGTAGGGCTGCCACACATCAGTCATAAAGCCTCTGGTGCTTGGTGAAAGATAGAAAAACCTGGAATAAAGATACTGACAGTAAATACAAGAATGATATATTTCTAATAAACATTAAAATAATAGTTACATAAGTGGTTTGGAACAAAGTTATACATTACACTGTTCCAAAAATGTTACCTACAATATTTACTCATTAAATACACGGATGTTGAATATCATAATCACTATATAACAGAAAGAAAGAAACCTTTTTTTCAATCTGCTGTCAGTGGTTTAAAAATAAGAAAGTCAGTGACTATGTAATAATGTAAAAATATGTACAAAAGTATCATTTACAGATGGTCGAGCCTTGATTTTCCACAAGTGACTAAAATTAAGAAAATTCACTGCTTTGGTGGGCCATCCCTCTTAAGTATCTACCATTATTACAGACCAAGTTATGAATGTTTTAATTTTACACATGTCTAGTTTTATCATGTTTCTCTTTTGGTAATAGACTGAAATGATCGAAATATGGACTGATGTTAAAACAATTGTAAAGATATACGAAGGACGGTCACTGCTTAACATTCAAGGTCTTAAGTGCTGGTGAGAGTTGATATGATGTGAGTATGGAGAAGCGCCGGAATGAATGAGCGGGGGAAACGGGAGATCCCTGAGAAAACCCACCAGCCAGCGGAAGCAGGAACTGTCTGTGCACAGAGAGTGTTTGTTGTGGGGGTCCAGAGTTGTGATCCCACACCAATTACGTGCAGAAGTGCTGAAAATGCTTTATTAAAACCATGATGGGGTGATTCATACAAAAGCATTGGCAAGAAGTTACTTTTGGTGGCCAAAACTGGATTCTGAAATTGAACAGGCGGTGAAGGAATGCACAATTGTCAACAGTGCCAAAATAATCCACCTAAGGTGAAAAACAGTTGCCTGGTTCACACCTGACAAACCTTGCTCTCCTCTACGTATAGATTTTGCTGGGCCGTTTCAAGGAGCCAATTTCCTAATAGTCATGGATGCCTATTCGAAATGACCAGAGGTCAGATGAGTTGGAAGTATATCAACCAAAGAAGTAGTTTACAAATTAAGTGAGATGTTCAGTTGTCATGGGTTGCCCGACATAGTCATAGCAAATAATGGGACTGCCTTTAGATCCCAAGAAATGGCACATTTTTGTTAAAATGATGGGATTAACTGGTTTTTGCACCACCATACCATCAATCGAGTAATGGGTTGGCAGAAAGGACAGCGTAAACTGTCAAGCAGAAACTTCGTAAACTGGTTTTAGGTGACTGGCAAACTCAATTGGCACAAGTGTGCTGGCCTGGTGTATGATGCCAAGACAAGTGGAAAATAACACTGAGAAAACTCCTGCTGAGGCGTTGATGGGGCGACCTTTACAGACCGCTCTGACAAAAATCCATCAAGCTGCAGTCAGGGGTACATGCCAGAGGAATCCAGTAGACGCAGTGTCAGCACATGTTCGACACTTCACGGACAGTGAGGCAGTGTGGTTGTGAAACTACGTAAGTGGCCCCAAGTGGATGCCAGGCTGAATCACTGGTGGAGAAGGTCTGCTGATATACTGAGTCTGAGATGAGCATGGTAGTTACTGCAGACTGCATGTAGACCAACTACGTCGATTTAGTTGGCAGCCAGACATGAGACAGTCTCCTGAAGAAGCAGTCTAAAACAGCTAGCAGATCTCATTTAAGCAGCCACATCAGTTAGGGTCCAGGATATAATTCCCAGCACTAAAGATAAGCTATGTTTAGCAGAAGCAGAGACCAGAACACTGGCAGAATCAACAGGTGGGCAGAGTTTGGAAGAAATCAGTCAGATCACCCCAAAGAAGTCAGTGGCAGCAGTATCTCAGATAAGGTGCACGCACCGATGTCAGCTGCGAAGAAGTCTGGGAGAAATACCTCAGTGAGCTCAAGAGGATTTTCTCCATTCAGGAACTTTCCTTCCAGCCCAGCAGTTGGTTGTACTCAAGGCAGGACATCCAAGAGACACCAAGTGCCACCAAAGAAGTTGGAAAATTTTGCGAAAAATTAAAGGGGAGGAAGTATGATAATGGATGTGGGATATATAGTGATAAGGTTGGCAACATATACAGTGCCAAGAACCGAAAATGCCAATTGTTGCGCAGCTGCCATGTCAGCTTGACCGAGACATAACAGAATATTTATGTAATCATAATTTTTAAGCTAAAATTAACTCTATATCCTGAAGAGTTTGCTAGTTACCAATGAAAAATCTAAAACACATTCAATATCTTCTCACCTCCTTATGTGTCGAATTAAAAAAAAATCCTGTAATTTCTTAATGTGTGCGTATCGAGTCCAATTTAATTGAAAATCACGACGAAAGCCCATCGGATTTTAGCTATATTAACGATTCACTGAAACACACTTAACCCCTTAGGGGTCAAATATTGTAAAATACCTTTCTTTTTAGTGCTCGCATATACCATAAGGGGTACACTCAATAAAAATTTAACGTTTGTAAGTTAAGCAGTTTGAGGTGTGGCTGGATATGTCAGTCCGTGAGCACTGTTAAATATAAGATTGTGGCTTCAGACGTTAACTCTTACTACAGTGAAAAATTTACATCATGTTTATTTGTTGCACTGATTATGTTTAGTTTAATAACTGGCAAAAAGTTACAGAATGGCTGAAATAATAAACACCAGGGTTTCATAAGTGCTCACAATAGCCTGTAATTGGTTAGCTATTAAAATATTGGCGCAATGTGGGAGATTAAGCAGCTTGCTCCTGCCCCGCCACCCGTGTATGTTTACGTTCACATGTCAGCATGTCCATCATTAAAACATGTGTGGCAGCATGCCTATAACATGAATGGTGTAAGGCAGGGCAGACTCAGAGTGTGCATCTGTACCACAACTGCGATTCTTCCTCCCCTCCACTCTAGACATGTGTGCTCTGAAGGAGGGGTAGGGTGGAGACAGTGTGCACATGACCAGTCACTCACCCCTGCATCCTCCACTCTTCCCCCTGGAGAGAGTGTATAAGCGGTTGTGCATTCTTTCACTACCATTTGGTTGAGGTAACACCTCTCAGATATGAAGCTAGGAGCAGAAGTAGCTTTGACTAATGGGATGCAGCAGTAGAGTAGTAGGAGTCGCTGATTCCGGGACCACTGTGAGAGTCGGCACAGTAAGGACTATCTTATGCCGCCTTTACACAATCACCTAGCAACCCACTGATTGTTTCTACAAGTCTTTTGTGGATTGAATGGGTGCATAAACACATTACCAAATATTTCGGTGAGTTGTTTGTGGACATACGAAGACATTCGTAACTGAAATACACAGCAATGGCAGTGTATAACAATTTAAAACCTTTAGGTATTATCTCACATATCACCACAGAAAATAAAAACTGTAGTGAAACAGACAATGATAGATGGTTCATATCCATCGCAATACAATGAGGTTAACATTTTGAACATGTTTACTGTAATACATGAATTATAAAAAAACTATTTCAACCCAATCATTGTGAACCTTGGCTAAGTGAGAAGTTTTTTAAGGTTTCATATACACAGTTCCTCTTGATAAACTTCTAAGAAAGTTAATATAAAGTCACTGATCCACTCAGCATTTATAAAAACAACTTCAGACCTGCAAAAATTAACACGAGTAAAGTTTACATGTGTCAAAGACGTCACAAGCAACTTCTACTCCTTGCGAAAAAAATGTACGCAGTACACATAATAAATACCAAAAGAAGTAAAACTGAATGCACAGCCTTCAAATGACCAAAGAAAACAAGCACAATGAAATGTGTACAAAATGTGCTGCTGACGTCACACTTAGTAAAATATTTATATTGTATACAGCAGTATGCAATTTTTTTATTCCTGCCATATTTAAACTCTAAACAACAGTACAGGTGTTTTATCACATCTTGGCTAGCCTCTGGTAATCGGCAAAATATGGTCAGGTTACTGAGTAAATCTACCCTACTCCAGCTCGTGAGTAGCCTGTCTACATAACCTCCTTCAACTATTAGTAAAAAAATACTATGTTAGGTGAATGTGTGGAGGGTAACACTTGTGTTCGGTCAGTGTGTCCTTTGATGTGAGCACAAAAAACTGACTTGTAAGAGATTGCCTCTTGGCACTCGCCACTAATTCCAAACATTTGCCATGCCAAGATGAATGACAGACGAATGACCATCTACACACTCGTGATACTGATACATTCTATGCATTTTTGGCGATATGTAGAGGCTGCATTATCTGGGAACAACTCGCGAAGCGTCGGGACACATTATTGTACAACAATGACACGTGGTTATGTCAGGACAGGGGCCAGGCCTGGCCTGAACCATGACAGGCGTTCAGTTCCGGTGGTTGGGTGAGGGGAATGGGGAGCAGGGCATGTTTCATATGATTTTTATACACTTTTTTTTACGATAACAATGATCAACCAACATGTACGCCATCTTATATGTGACTGTCTGTAGGGGTGCCAACCTCTGCACCCCTAACACCTCCCCTTTCCACTGTACATTCTACACTGGTTCATAGAACCTTTTTACTTTTATACTACGACCGCTTCTGGTTACATACTGTCCTTTGTTTACATCACTTGTTGCACTATTTGTTGATTGCCTTCTTTCCTGAAGCTCACTGTCTGGAAACCCTTTAAAGTCTCCTGTATCTGTATCCTCACTTCCTTCAACACCCCCACTGTCTTCAATCTGCCCAGTCCTCTTCACCATCTGTAGCACCTTCTCTTTTGTTTGTCACTGTGGCATATGATTGGTCAGCTGTAGTGTCTTCGAAGTTTGGCACCTTGCTTGTCTGGTCATTTCCTTTATAATGAACTGTGCATCCTCCTTCATCCTTCCTAACCAAATATGACCTTGGGTCGCTGTGTTTTGCCACAATAATACCAGGTTCCCACGATTTTTCTTTTCCCGTTTTGGTCACTACCCTGTCACCTTCCTGAAATGTAGTCTCTTTCTTTTGGGCTGATTTGTCATGATAGTATGTGACTTTGTTTTGTTTTTCTTTCAGGGCTTCATATACTCCGTCTTGGATGACAGGTTGCATCATAGCTGCAGTGATGGGTAGTCGGGCTCTGATGCATCTGCTAAATAAAATTTGTGCCGGAGAAGCCTGTAGCCCAGTGATCGGAGTACTGTTGTACTCTTGTAGTAAATCCCTGTAGTCAGTACCTTCTGTTCTGCTCTTACGAAGTATCTTCTTGCTAATTCCCACAGCTTTTTCTGCCATCCCATTGCTTCTATGGTAGTGGGGACTACAAGTATGCAAGGTTATTCCATATTTCTTGTAGTACTGTTGACATTCATAAGATAAAAATGGTATATTGTCTGCAATGAGGATCTAGGGATATCCATGAACATTGAAGACATCCTGCATGGCATTTATAACACTCGCAGAAGCTTTAGTGTTGAGTGGTCTTATATCTAACCAGTGTGAATAGTAGTCAATCAATATTAGGAAGGGCCGTCCAGCCTCTTCTAGTATATCAGCCCCAACTTTGAGATAGGGTAATCTAGGAATCTCGTGCGGTATGAGTGGCTCTCTCTGTTTTGCCCTCCTGAACTTTTCACAAGTCCTGCATCGTGATACAAATCGTTCTATATCGGCTGACATCTGAGGCCAGTAAAAGAGCTGTCTTGCTCTGGCTTTTGTTTTTTCAACTCCTCCGTGTCCTTCATGTGCTAGGTTGAGTACATACTGTCGTAGTGTAGTTGGGACTACAATTTTATTTCCCAGGAACAGTATTTTCTCTTCAATATGCAGGTCGTCCTGAACTTTGAAGTAAGCATGCAGTTCCTGTGTGAGCTTGCTGGCAGGTGGCCAGCCCTCCTGCTGGAATTTAGAGACACTTGACAGGACAAGATCTGCAGTAGTCTCCTTTTGGAAGATCTGTTTTCTGGCGTCACTCATTGGTAAATGAGCACTTACAGAATGCACATTCTCGAGCATTTCATCATCTGCCTCAGTTTCTGGTAGTGGCATGCGTGACATTGCATCAGCCAAGTGTAACTCTTTTCCAGGTACATAGTACACGTTTAGAGTATATTTAAGGAGCTTGAGCCTTAGCCGTTGAAGTCTAGGGGACCCTATCTTAACCAATGCTTTTGGTCATCACAGCAACCAAGGGCTTATGGTCAGTCTGAACATTTACCACACGACCGTATATGTAATCATGAAACTTTGATGTTGCAAAGTATATAGCAAGTAACTCTTTTTCAGACTGGGAATAATTTTTTTCACTTTCTGTTAAGCAGCGCGAGGCAGTTGTAACCATCTGCAAGGAGCTGTTCAGTCCTGTGTCTGACTTTTGTAACAAACAACACCCTAGTCCATATTGTGATGCATCACACTGTAAAGTGATTTCTTTTTCTGGATCAAAGAGTGCAAGTACAGGAGCAGACGAGACTTTCTGTTTCAGACTGTCAAAGATGTTTTGATGTGATGGCAGCCAATGCCACTGAATACCCTCCTTAAGCAACTCATATAATGGTGCAGTGAGTGTGACCATTTGGGGTAGAAAACTGCGAACATAATTGAACATTCCTAGTATTTGTTGCAACTCTTTCTTACTGTTAGGCAGTTTAAGGTTTACCAATGTTGCCGCTCTATCAGGGTCTACTTTCATTCCATCTACCGAAAATAAATGGCCAACATATTTAACTTCAGTTACTTTGTACTGTAATTTATCCCTGTTAAATTTTATGTTTCGTTCGCGAGCCCTTGCCACAACTTGGCTTACAGCTTTGTCATGTATAGCCTCAGTCTCTCCCATGCACAGTAAATCATCAAAGTATATTACTGTGTTTGTTAAGTCCTCGAAGTTACTTTCAACCAAATGCTGAAAGAGTTCTGGTGCACTGGCTATTCCATAAGGTAACCTAAGATAACGATAGATACCAAATGGGCTAGAGAAACAGCACTTGAGAGAAGACTCTTCCCCTAACTCAATTTGATGGAAACCTTCCCGTAGGTCAAAGACTGAGAAATATTTTTTTCCTGCCAACTTCTCACTGATATCACTGAGTTTGGGGACCATATGATACTGTCGTTTGACTTGTTTGTTTAAGTCAGTAGGGTCTAGACACATTCTAAGTTTACCTTTGGGCTTCTCTGTAACCACAAGATTACTGATCCATGCCCTCGCATCTACCTCCTCTACTTTCTGAATTACTTTTTTACTTTCTAACCTGTCCAGCTCCTCTTTGAGTGGTATTCGCAAAGCCTGCGGTACCCTCCTAGGTGGCCAACACACTGGTTCAACTCCTGATTTCGTGACAATCTTACCTTCTTGTGGAAAGCAGCCGAGCCCACT
>PNEQ01123202.1:0-19165 GCA_003012365.1 Medauroidea extradentata | reverse complement strand
ACCAGTGTCTAACTTCACAGACATGGTTCGTTCTTCAATGTTGATGGTTTCCCGCCATTCATTAGGATAGGTCACTCTGCCACCACTGTCACTTTTTATGTGGCCCCTAACTTTAACTGGGTGCAATGCAACACTGACACTGTCACAATATAAACTTTCTTGTGACCCATCGGATTCAAGATTTTCAACTAGTTGTACTTTTCGTACACGACACGCTCTTGCGAAATGATTCAGGGCCCCACATTTCGCACATTTTTTTCCGTATGCAGGGCATGCCCTGGGCCCATGTACGGTTTGACAACGCCCACATTTGAAGTCGCCCCCACTATCAACATTTTTTACACGCCTCACTCGCTGTTCACATGGGTGAACTTTTTTAACTTCACTAACTGCAGATGTTTCTTGCTCACTACCACCATTGTTATGGATGATCTGTGCTTGCTGTTTGCTCTGCTCACATGCTCTGCAATGTGCTGCTGCCTTATCCAGTGTGAGATTGTCTATTCGTAACAAAGCCTCTTGTACAGCCTTGTCCCGGACACCATGAACAATTCGGTCACGCAACATTTTGTTTCCCGCACTCTCGGCGTCTGTTTTATCATAATTACAGTTTTTAACTAACTGACGTAGGGTTGTGAAGTAATGGTCAAAACTCTCCCCCTCTTCTTGGCACCGCTGTGTGAAGACGTATCTTTCAAAAACTTCGTTGACTCGTGGTCGTACGTACTTTTCGATGGCTTCTTTAACCTTAATGTAATTTGTGCGATCGTCTTCCGGAATGGTGAGGGTCGTAAGGAGACGAGATGATGCACTACCCATTATGTTTCTTAAGAGAGAAATTTTTACCTTGTCATTTGCATTGTCTTGACCTGTGCTTACAAGGTAGTCTTCAAATTCGGTTTCCCAAAACTTCCAGTCCGCGTAAGCAGTTTTGCTTTGCAGGTCCAAATCGGGTGGCAACTTAACACCACCGGCCACTGCCATTGTAACTGTTCTGGCTCAACTGTAGCGGCAATGAACGTCATAAAATCCACACGACTGCGCCATGTTTCATATGATTTTTATACACCTCTTTTTACGATAACAATGATCAACCAACATGTACGCCATCTTATATGTGACTGTCTGTAGGGGTGCCAACCTCTACACCCCTAACAGGGCACTCATGTCTGTCAGAAATAAATGGGGTAATCTATACAGCTATGATTTTTTCCAATAAGGACTACCCACTGTACCTGAAACGTAACCTCAGTCTGTTCTGGTTATTATCATTTCACGGGGGCAGCTATGAGTTTTTCCAATAAAGACTACCCACTGTACCTGAAACGTAACCTCAGTCTGTTCCGGTTATTGTCATAATTTCACAGGGGCAGTTTGGCAAGGCATTAGTTCAGGAAAACAGTGAATGCTATTCGAGGTTCCATGCTTGCAGTGAGTGGTGCGTTCCCTGTGCGGGGTGGCTGGATGCAACTGTTGCCGCAATGGATTCAAAAGAGGATTTCACCTCCCTTTCTGAGGAGTGAGGTTAATTGTTTGTTGATCATCATAGCATGTTGTTAATACCTGCATTAGATTGATGTGTTCAACATCTGCACGCACGACCATAACACACCATACTTGAAAAGATATTATAATGGTTAGAACTAAATAAAATCAGAACTAAATATTCACTATGCCTGGTGTTTAAAATGCTGAACACAAGCTGCCCATACTACCTCTCCAGTAGATTTGAGCCACTGCCCCTTCACCATTGCTATATAATACTTCATAACTACAATGTACCTTGAAAATACCTCGCCACAAATAAAATTTTATGGAAAATCTTTCACTGTTCAGTTTTCTAGATTGTGTAATGCGTTTCAGACTGCCCTAAAGAACTGTAAATGTCAAGTATCTTTTAAAACAAAGTGTTTCAATCAGCTTTTAAAAAATTAATTTTACTTATCGAAGGGGATGACTTTTTTGCCGTTGTATATTGTCAATTTAATGTATAACTAGTTCATTTACTTATTTAGCTTCAGGTTTTACATATTTATAATTGATGTAACATATACACAGAGAGCAATTGAAATTAATTACAAACATTACTAATTGTAATGAAGTAATTTGACTAAAATAGTGATAGAATGTACCTATATGTGACTAGGTATATCATGTTAGGTAGGTGCCTAATAACTTAACATTATTTTGTAAAGTAATTAATTTTACTTATTTAGTGATAGGCATACTCAATTGTGTCAAAATGTTAAAAATTCTTAAAAAATTTTACAAAAGTATTATATGGTGCATGTGCATTTGTGCTGGTTAGATGTAAGAGAGGGTCTCGTTGCCCTAATCTTGCCAGCTTTCTTTAATACCTCCCTGATATTTCTGCGACAGGCATCAGCGTAGGTTTCCTAGGGCAGTCTGCCTAATGAGACACCTTCAGTGCTTTGAGGACAGCATGAACATTAGTCCCAGAGAGCTACGGAGACCAGAGGAATAGACCAGCTCCCCTAGCAACGGGCGGTTCCAGTTACTAGACGGAATGAGAAGGCACATCCCAGCGAAAGGAAAAAACCAGGTGGAACAACTTCATAGATGCTGTATGTTGGTGATGGTAAATAATATTTATTTCACTGGTGTTTATTTATTTTTGTGTTTCCACAATTAAGACTGATATTGTAATGCACCTCTGTGTATACTACCAAATTTTCTAGTAGAAAGAGAATATGTAATACGATAAAGGTTCTAAATACTGACAGCTTGCTGTAAATGTGTGATGACAAATACAGGTCTGACACAATAGCATACAGTATATGCTTGATGAGCTGATTACTTACCTGTTCCAAACTAGTCTGGGCAAGAGAATAGTCCTCAATGTCAAGTCTTGTTTTAGCATACTCCATCATTCCAAACATTCTGGACCATGTCATTGTAGGGGCGGGAATGTAGAATGTCATGAGGTATTCATGTTCCTCCCTCATAACTGCTCCTGTGAAAATGTGTGAAATACAATAAGTATGTTATTTATCAATTCAAAAGTGGTGATGGAATTTTAGTATGACACTGGTATTTTTCATGAAACTGGCCAAAACTTGTCTAAGTTTATTCATACATTATTGGAAATACCAGTATGTTTCTCCATGTAAATTTTAATACTGGTCAACTTTCATTAAAATATTAAATATCTGATGTCCGTTCACAACTATCATAAATGTTTATTTATTTCACATGAAAGTCAATAATAATACTAATACATAATATGAATAATAATGTGAATAATAATGTTGACCAATGGTCACCACTGCTGTTTATCATCCCTCTATCAGTTATTGTGCACAATTTTTAGTGTATTTTACAGCTGAGAATTTGAGTTACATATTGATTTTGCTTAATAGGAAGGTCAGGGAATAAAACTTAATAATGGCTGCAATGACACACATCCCAAAACTGTACCTATGGCCACTTATGCGGCAATGAAGTCGCATAGCCAAATTTGTGTCTCATTTTGGTTAAGCTGCGCAGTTAGGTATGCTGTATGATAACAGATAATGCTGGAGTTGTCGTAAATAGATTTCTAGAAGGTTCAATGATTGTGTCAGGATGTGGGATGTTAAGTTATACGTTGTTGTTTACTGTAAATTAATTATTGGAAGAAAAAAGATTTATTTTGTACCCATAGCGTAAGTTACTCTCATTTTGGTAACTGGAACAGTACACAAACAAAAAATGTATTCTGTTATGTGGTAAGTGTGTTACGTTACGTTCGATGAAGGTGTCTGTTAACAAAGTTCCTTAAATAGTTTCCTGTAAATTACAGGATTAGAATAACCCAAAAATCTAATATGTGACATGCATGAATAGTTTAACGAGATTCCCGTTTTCCTTATCCACTGTCTAGTAAAACCACTGTGATGAATTTTTAAAAATTAGTGAAGGGTGCAGTTACTGAGATATAAAAAAAAAGTGTTTAAAAAATTAAAACTATGCGATTGAAGACACTAGCAACATCTAATTAGTGATCTCTGTGAACGAGATTCCCACTTTACCCTATTTACTATGGAGCAAAACTTTTGCCAAGGGAACTGGTTTGGGAATCTCAGGAGGGCAGAATTGGGTACTCAAAAATTTGTGAAAAAAGATTTTTTTTCCAAAATGTTTTTAAAATGGTCATTAATGACCCTAACATCACAATCGTCAAAGATTACAACAACAACAAAAAGAAGAGGGGTAGTTTTGGTATACCCAAAATATTTATTAAATATCTTAAAACCACGATACTGAAGTCGCAGGCAACAGCTATTAATGTATAACTAAGAGCCACCACTTTCCTTAGTAGGAGCAAAAGCAGAAATGGAACATACAGATAAATACCAATGTTTTCACATGAATGAAAATATGCAGAATGAATTCAAGACAAGTTTTAGTTCGAAATCTGAAGAGGAAAAGGGTTGATGCCGTAATCTAAGCCAGAAGTGAAAGTGAAATTTAACAGATAGAGAGAGAAAAATAGGGATATTGGGAACAATAAAATGCAGAGATAAAATGTCCGAATAACAACGAGAATTCAAAAGATAAAAAGACAGAGAACATTATGAAAAGAAGAAAGACCATACACAATTTAAGTGGCAAAGAAAAATAAAAGTAACACAAGCAATTACTCAAAATTTAACAAATTACAGTCCTAATTTTCGTTCAGATAATGTTAATTTGCATTCTGGTAGTGCAATTCTCATTTAGGTAGTACATTTATCATTTAGATAGTGCAATCACATTCAGGTAATACAATATTGTTCAGGTAATGGCATTCATACCCAGTAATTAGGTTTGATGCAACAATATTCATATTTTCCGATGTATTTTGCAGCATTGTTATCTTACAACGTGACTTTGGTAGAGTTAGTATTGTAAAAAAAAAAAAAAAAAAAAACACACACACACATCTCCTTTCAGTAAATTTGCATGGTTGTTTCATTTAGGTATTAATCCTTCAATCACTTACTTTATTTTACAAATTGTTGTAATTTAGTTGCCTGTCAAATACAAATAAAATTAAAATTGTACGCATGGTCATAATTGTCTCAAAGTAATTAACCTTCTATAATTGCATGATTTTCATACATAGATATATTGTAATGTGGCATTATAGGAATGAGAATTCTGTAGTGCTAGTATGTAATTTTAAATGCCATTAAACATAAAAACCACAAATACTTCAGCTTTGAAAAAAAAACTTATATTTGTGTGGCCAAGGTAACAACACTATTGTAAGATGGTTAATTTTTATCATTTTTGAATTAAGATATTCTGAAGCTTTATATTTAATTCATAATTAATAAACTACTTAGATTTACTACAGTCATCTTAACAGTAAAATTGCCTACATACTTAACTCAGAAGAAAGCTGATGTACAAAAAATTATTTTCTATAGAAGTATAACTTTACAGGTATCCACCATAAGTGATAGCTGCTATTCATCACTTGTGTATTTAATGAGTAGATATTGTAGATACCTAGCAGATTTCTGGTCAGTGGAATTTTGATGTAAACATCGTGCAGTCCTATGTAAATAAAAACATTTGGCTGTATTTGTATTAAGATGCAGTGGAAAGATATGAACTTGATGAAAATACAAATTAAGCAGAGCTTAAAAAATGCTCACTTTATCTGGAACCACCTATACCAATGCTGGCTAATAGCAATGTAACGGTAAGCTGTGTCGCCTACCACCCAGGGTTAAGTATAAACATATATTGCAATACATTTATGGTGTGTGATTTACAGCATTTAGTAGTATACTGTACCTGGAAATGATGACTTGACAAACTCCTTGACAGATTCTGTCTTAAATGTCCTCCCATATGAATCCTCTTGAGCAGTGATTTTGATAGTGAGTGTGTAGCCTTCAGCGAATTTGCTCTTGAGGTGCTGTGGTGAGCCAAGGCACTTCAACTTGCCATTAACCATGATGGCAATTCTAGTGCAGAGTGCCTCACACTCTTCCATACTGTAACAAAATAATGCAAATACAAATCATTTTGATATGTAGCTAAATTTTAGGGTTAATACATTTCTGTAAACACTTTTTTTTTTGTTATGATGCAAGTAGTAATTAGCTTTTTTAGTAACTTGTATGAAAGTCTTGAAACATAGGAGTTAATTTTTTTATTGTGAATGTTATTTAATCTTACGCCTTGTCGCACCTTTGAATTCTCTTTTGGGATTCCGACTAGTGCAGTACCCAAAGGATGGCTGCATGTTTGTCTCGTCATCATCTGGTCTGTGTGATTAAGTACGTAATAATAAACTATGTGTCTGGTGGCTTGGTCGTCTGGACAGACTGTGGCATGTACTAAATGTTACTATACTGTCGTTATCACAGTCAGTGCAGGAAACAGCCGACAATAAATGGTGATGCTGTTGGGTGCATGTTTTTGTATGGTTAGAGCATCCATGGCCAGAGATGGGAGGTGCTTTGATGAGCAATACGTGCATTGGGCAGTACGTGAGTTGTATTGACATTAGTATAGTTATTGTGGTGAACAATACAGTTTATGAGTTGTCACAGGGCATATGAATTACCATCACCAGGGGTGAATTTTAAAACTCATTGACGGGGAGGCACACAGCACATTTTTTGGATCGATGTTCCGCAACAGCTACCTTTACTGTTTTCAAATGTGAATCAGTGCACAATATAAAGCCGATAGTTTCAATGTACATTTGACCCAGAAGTTTAGTATTTGCAAAATGTTTCCTAAATTTTGAGCATTTTATCATTTGCCAGTTGGAATTTAGGTGGAATTGGGTGGGAGACAAAAGCCCCCTTTGCACCCCCTTCCTTTAAATACGCCTATGTTTACCACTGTAGAATTGTTAATGATATAAAATAGGTCCACACCGTGGTTTCATGAAGCGTGGGAGGTTTTCTTGCTTCTGTGATGAAATGTCATGGAGAACAGACACGAGAGTAAAGCAACTGATAGCGCAATAAGATGGGAGAAGGCAGGAGAAGCCTTGGTATTGGCATCACAATGTAGCTGTATTGAATAATTACTGTATAGCTCAGTGTGAAGTGTTCAGGCACTTCTCCTTACCATATTTAAATTTGTGTAAAATATTTTTATTATTTAAATTTAACTTTTTAATAACAGGTTGTATGCCTTATTAAGTATTGGTTCATCTGGTGTTCGGGATGATACAACAGGATTCAATAACCTAGTAATTGGGGACCCGAATAATTTCAATTCACCTGTCAAAATTTAAATATAAAATACAGTCAAGAATTTTAAAGTAGAATTTTTCGTTTATTTTCCTGGCTTGGTTGGTTTCAAATTGATCACAGTAGATTTTTAATTATTTTTGTTGATCTAACTTTTTCCAGTATTTTTCTTATTTTTTGAATTTTGGCAAATTTTAATAGTTTATTAAATTTTCCTGGTGAAGTGAGTAACTTCTCGTGTTGCAAGCTTCTCCGGGTTATAGGATTTCTGGCGCCGACGTTGTTGTTGATCGCTTGCTTCATTGAATTTATTCATGACGCAGGTTGTTGATGCAAGTTGGTTAGCCTTTTCAGGGGGTTGCTTAGGGTATTGCACTGCGAAAGTAGTTCCACTGATGCACACATTTTGTTCCCAATTAATGTATTTGCATTAATATTCTTTATTATTCTGATGTAAAACCTATAGATTCAATTTTTGAAACCCTTCGTTATATGTTTTAAGTGTAATTTTGCTGTTTTTGGTAAGTATGGGATTCTGTTGTATCACTCTGCAGAGAGATACCTAGTCGCTGACACTGTGCAAGCATTCAGATACCATCAGAAATACTCGGCTGCCCTCCTCGATTCAGCGCTTCCTCCCCTCACAAGCGCTCGCTCCCTCCTTATCACTCCCTCCCTTCCCATCCCTCAACCACATGTCAGGACTCAGGACATCACTGAACTGGCAAGTAATCCTTCTGAAGTTGATTCATCTCTACAACACTTTTGTTAAAGCGTAACCGGCTGAACTAGTACAGTAATAATATGTTAAACTAGATTTTCACAGCAATACCTATAAGTAAACCATGCACATGTGCACTGGCGGATACAGGATTTTCTGGAGGGAGTGGCAAGGATATGGGAAATTTTGGCACTACCTCCTTTAAGATTAAAAGTGTAGAGACAAGTCATACATATACACATAATAATATGATCAGCCACAGCACCTCCTTCCTCACAAGACCTGTATCTACCACTGCACGTGTGTCTTGAACAACTTTAAGTTCGTATCACTTTAGTGATTTACTGTTTAGTTGACACTTCCTGGAGGATGCTGAACCAGTAATACAGAAGCTATTAAATACAGGCCCAAACATGTGAAATCACTGTGTTATCACGCAGCCTTGAGTACGCAGATATTCTTTGAGGCTAGTATTGTCCGTGACAGAAACGAACGGCCCTGGAAGTTATGCGGCGACCCGATTCATTAACATTATAAGACGGTGTTAATGTTCGCACGCATGACTACTTCTCTGTCTAGGTATTAATAAGAGACTGTAACTTAAACCAGTTTCCCCAGGAATTCTCCAACTTCAATCCAGCTCCATCTCTCCCATGTCCACGGCTGCTCGTTTCTGTCACACACAGTACGTAGGTCAGTGAATCTGTGAATTTTTCCTGTCTCTAATCATTCTCTGATTTTCAAATTGCAAAAACACATTTTTTTTTGTTGCCCCTGGACGAACTACCACAAGCTACATTACAAATAGTTTACAGGAAAACATACAAGCACACAATGACAAAAATTGCTCTTATGCTGATGTAATTTACATTTCCAAAAGATTTCTTTGGTTAAAAGAATACAAACAACTAAACCACTATTCAGTTACAAAATAAATGACACATGTTTTACAATAAAAAACTAATGAAATGGTCAGGGGCGTAGGAATGTTTCGGAATTGGGAGGGTACATCTTGGAACACTGAACCCCTCAGTAAAGCAGGGGTCCGGGGGACCTCCCTTGGGAAAATTGAGATTTAAGAGTGCATGGTAGATAAATAAACGCTGTAAACATAAATTGATTTCTACGTTTTTTCGAAGCCAATGTGGATAAAATACTCGATGACAATCCTAGCTAATGATATTTGCCAACTTTATGAGTAAAATTTATCCAGAATTACTAATTCGTTACGCGTGATCTCTTGCGCCGAAGTTAAATGCACGAGGTTTCGGCATCAGAGATTGTGCCTCAGAAAGTTCGTAGCACTGGAAACAATTTTGATTAAAAAGTTGTCTAAAATTATTGTCTAGGATTGGTATTGTTAACTTTTTGCAAATTGACTTCAAGAAACCAACAGTTATAGAGTAATGCTTTTAACGTTGAATTATGTACCACTGCCTTTTAAAGATGTAAAATAGTGCACTTTGAGCATTTTTCGTATTTAGACATGCTAATATTAAATTTGCTTGAATAGAGGTATTTTTTAGAAAATTGTTTTAGCAGAAAGTTTGACAAAGAAACAGTTAACAATCCGGAGCTTAGCCCACGAAAAAATTAATTTATATCAGAAAAAATAAAACCAGGCCATTACACACTGTAATATAAGCAATCAGTCCATAAATTATGTGTAGCCAAAATATTATATATTGACAACATCCTTGCAGCATACAAACTGCTACAACAGGTTTTTCGGTGCTGTTTGCAATGCAAGCTTCGTTAATAATCAAGAATCTGTGTAATACTAACAGATAAAAATAATAAATAAGGTAAACAGTATTTCATACTAGAAATTCCATTAAAAGTACATTTTAATTGTTTTGAAATCTTCATGCTTACTACGTCCGTCGCGAAAATACTATGATATTAATGACAAAACAATGTGCTTTCAATCTTCAAGGAAATAATGTTACAGGGTTAGCTTCGTGGTAATATACATAAACATTTCATATTTCTATGAAGGTTATTTAGCAGGTATTATTCAGTAGTATGGGATGGGATTACATGTGTAACGTGGGCTATTGGTTGTAATGTGATCGTCTTAAAACGTTGCTTCCAGGCAAGTTGTTCAAAGTACAAATATTTTCTTAAATTTTATAGTTAAAGCGATTCTACTACCTCGCATGTCACTTCTCGGGCCTCCGCAACCTGTAATCTTAGATACTAGGACTTCTGGCGCAGATAGTATACAATCAACACTGAATTAAACCAAAAACTTACAGCATACCCCTTCTTAAATGGTGTATAAAGCTAAAACTAGAGATAAATAACTCATGACAGTCATCCACCTTTCGTCTAATCAGTCATCCACCTTTTGTCTATGGGTCCATTAATCACGTGATCTACAGCCAATCAGCAGCCTCCCAAATTGTTATCCGTCCACCTAACCGTAGCAAACTTTAACTTTTGACGATGAAGAAAGCACAGCCTTATAAAGTCACATTGCAACACACTTAGAAGGCTGTGAAGTTTTTTAAAATTTGTTTTAATTTAAATACTGGTGTTTTCTTTGTGACTTAACTGGTTTAAACAACTTTCAGTTAGAGTCTTTTCTATTCAACCACTTATTGAAACGTAATTTCCTTGTATGAAGAAATTTTTTTGGTCAGCAATAACATCTAGGTCTTTAGCGTTGTCGAGGGATCATTTGATGTGAATATGGAGTGGTGCAAGAATGTAGAATGGGGGAAACGGAAGATCCCCCAGAAAATCCGCCAATGAGTGACATCATATGGCATGATTCTCACATGCGAAAGTCCAGGGACCAACCCCGCTGAAAATCAAACCCGGATCACCTTGGCGGGGAGGCGAGTTCTCTAGTCACTTCGCCCACCGTGGCCTCCAATATACGATGCAGTAAGCAAAATTATAATGAATTAAACTTTTTTTTATTTGCATAACAATTTGATTTGTTTAGACGAATTTCAGGCTTGCAAAATATTTTCTAGCTATTGATTTACACATGCTTCGATAGTACAGTTTTCCTTATGTTATACGAACTGTATATGTTTTATGTATTATTAAATTTTTAAGGTGACATTTTTTGCACATACTCATTCTTCTGCTGAATTAGTAACTTATTTGGTAACCTTGATAAACCAAAGAATGAACACGTTACTAAACCTCGTGTCTTACCTACATTACGTAAAATATGATGGTGACTACAAGAATGCTTTAAAACTTCATAACCATTTTCACATACACTACATCCGTACCAACATTTTTTTTCTTTAGACGCAATGGCGTATCATACATGAAAAAAATATTTTAATGTTCTCTTGCTCATTTTGTATATGAATTATTGAATATTTAAAATTTTTATTTTCCGTTTCAGCATTTTTTTTAAATACAAATAATTTTTGTTCTTTATTTTTATGAGCATGTCATTGTAGTAGCCTGCAATGTTTTTATCCACTGTGATTTTTTTGAGTTTAGTATATCAGTTGGTTTTAATATAGCCCTTAAAACGGAAACATTCAAAATATGACTTTAACAAGCCATTACGTGAAAACTATAAGAGAGAAAAAAATTTCATAAGTGTCAAATTTAGTCACATTTTGTGTCTAAAATAAGAAAAAAATATCTGGTAGAAATAAAAAATTTAAAAATGGTGATGAAAATTGCAGTAGACCACGCCCTTAATCTACTTTATCTGTTTAGACGTGTTGAGATATCCCAATGATTTCTGAATAGGAATGAAACTTACGTAAATACCTAATAAACAATTTAATAATTTTTAAAAAATTTTACAGTTTAAGTTGAACGAATGCTCTTGTTTCTTAGGTCAGTTTTTTTTGGGTTTGCCTTATTTTGGGTACATTTTGGGGTTTGAGTTTCTTTAGTTTCTTTTGTAAGGCTTTCGTGGGTTTCGAGTTTCTGGGGCCTACAGCAGTGTGTTTGTTTGCCCCTTTTTAATGGGACCCCTAGGCTGGCTTCGGCCGCCTCTTAGTGTGAGAGGTGTCGCCCCGGTTGACGGTGCCTTGGCCCCCCCTTACCCGCCGGACCTCCCGCTCCACTGGCCATGGAGGGGGGGACCTGGAGGGAGGTGGGGGCCGAGTTCCGCCGGCCGGCGGCAGGGGCGCTAGCGAGGCGAGCGTGCCGCGGTGTCGCGGTGCATAGAGAGAGGAGTCACTCTCAGGTTGGAAGCCGAGCAGTTAACATCGCGAGCTCTGGGGACTGGGCTTGTGCCTTGATAGGCTGTGATTCACGTGTATAAGAATGGATGTGCTGGGGCGCGAGGAGTACGCGAGCGTAGCTCGCGCTGTTGTGCTGAAGAAGGACATAAGGTTGTCTTTTCTGCTCCGTGAGTGGTGAGCGTCCCTAATTTCAAAAGGTTCATCGAGGATTTCGGTGAGTGGCCAAATCCCTTTGGGGACATTTTTCCTCGTCGCCTACCCCGAGTGAGTGTAATTGGGGCGTGTCGGCAGTTGGGCTGTCAACGTCTTTAGTGACGGCACTGTACTGTGTGGATAGCACGCAGTTGGTACAACATCGTATACGGGACACAACAGGTCAATTTCTTGGCCTAATTGTTTTAACTTTGCAAATGTAATGCCACACGTTTGGGAGGAAATGTTGTGAGCATCGGTGAAACGAGTGAATGATAATGTAAAGCAGCCCACGAGTCAAATGGGGAAGATTGTCAGAGGAGTGGATTAAAGTGCACTTATACGTACATTAGGCTCGACGATAATATGAGAGATTGTTTACGCATTGTATATTAGATTGTACTTTTATCAGTGTCAGTGTATATTTAATGGCATGTAGCGGACACGCATGTGAACTCTCGTATATATTTGAATTGCTTCTGGAAGTAGTTAATACACGAGATTTAAACTATGTTGTGTTTTTCATTGCTCACAAACTATGTCAAACTTCCTGGTCACTAAAAAGCTACAAGCATTGATTAGTTGACGTGGTTTTTTCTTGCCCCTTGTTTATTTGGAGCTGGTAAATTATAAGGCCTTCAGCCTCTGGGAGTCAATTCAATTTGAGTTCGGCTCAAAGTGGTGGAAATATTTTAAATTTTACAGAAATACCAAAAATCAGATATGACCATGGAGAAATAATTTTAAAGTTGTTACTATTTGTCGACCTATTGATACGTGTACCACTTTGGGCACAGGCCTGTATATACACTTGCTTTTTAACAATTCCGGCAAACCTTTCTTGACGTAATTGTTTGGGACACTGGTAGGAGGTTTAGGGTTCAAATCCCGTGTAAGGAACGGCGACGGGGAACTGCTATGCTATTATAGACGCACTACTGGCAGCTGGCAGAAGGGCCGGGAAAACGGGAGATCCACGAGAAAAGTAACTGAACTGCAGCATCGTACAGGCACATTTATTACGTAAGAAAATCCGGTTGACTGCCGGTATAATTGAATCCAGATAACAATAATGTTGATAATTTTTAAGAGAATAGCGAGCGAAGCCGCTGCCGGCAGTTGGTATAAATTATAACATATTTCGGCCCTCTACAACACAAAGAACTACACAACATCCTAGTTGCCTAACAGTATGGTATAGATAAGCCGTTCGCGGAACTTGAAAGCGAATTTCAGTATCTTAGCGAAGACGATAACAGCCGAGCGAACACGGAGAAGACTGAACCCTAGAAGGGGGAGGAGGAAGCTTGCCTGATCCTGGTCAATATTGTGAATTGATTATCAAAAAAAAATACAACACTTTCAGTACACTTAAAGCACAGAATATTTACTCAAACTTTTAAGTTGATAGTTATTGTATAAGTTAAAGTCAGTATAAATATAAAATTAGAATAAACATACCTCTTTCTATGTTGTATTTCTTTATTTGATTTTTATATTTTTACATATATGCACTAATATGTACGGGGATACAAGTTATATTTTGTAACCCACTATCAAAATTTTTTGGGGGGGAGGGTGTACATTTTATCCCTGCTGTACCCCCCTGTTCCTACACCACTGAATGGCCATGTGTTATCCCTTTTACAGAACATTTTACCTATATAACAAAAATATACAAAACAACTTCAATTAACTGTCCCCAAAACACTGATATGAAAGATATCCATTCTAGTTAGCTTTAAAAACTCGTCAGTCAATAAAAAATATTTTAATTAACTAAAGTTGAAGATAATTTACATAAACATAGTAAGTAACATTTCATTAGTACGAAATACCACCAATTCTTTTCTAATAGGCAGTCTTTCATCAAATTTTAATTAAATAACTACACTTTATACAAAGGGTTACATTTTTTTTTTACAAATAACTTGTGACATCTTTCAGTATCAATTATTTAATTTTACTAAGTCCATTAGTTTTGTGGAGTGAATATAATTACCCATAATATACAAATTTTTACAATGACGTGTCTTTACGGGAATACTACGCAAGTTAAAAATTTTCATAAGTGGGTATTAGTAGTCCCCAGTGACGGCGTTAACAATTTTTTTTAATTTAAAAATTTTCTGAGTTTTCAACTTTTTTCTTATACTTAACTGAAATTATTACATGTGGGCTCCTAAATGCTTTTTTTTGCGTAGCTCATGGAATGTTAGCTAACTGAGAATTATTTCATTTAAGTAAGCCAGTTGGTTTTTACTATTTGCATGGCAACATAACATGTAAATTTTGTCTTTGATGCAACATTATGAAAAAACTAAGCGAGCTAAAATTGTTTTGTAAGAGGAAACTGTACTTGCAAGTATTGTCTACAAAACTAACACTATTTCATAAAAATATAAAATTATGATTTTACAGTACTTGAACACCCTTAAGCTTATAATATTAATAATAATAGAAAAAAGTATAAATAAGAGAGTCCTGTAGCAAAAATTGATCGGTGGTAATCTTACATGCTATAAATAGTTCAGCACTTGGCACGCTTAAAGGTTGCCCTTACAGCTCCGTGATGTCTGAGCCCAGCATTGCCAACCTGAAGCAATGCCAGAATCGTGGATTGTACGCTATTCGTACGGTCCTTGCACATCCTAGCAAAATTAGTAGAAAATGTTGTTTTCCTCCGATTATAAACTTCACAATTGTTTCAATTAAATCAATTTTTTTAAATCTCACACTTTAAAATATGTAATATTTCTTACACTTCAAATCTTAGTTCGATAAAAAAATTCTGTAAAAGCGACCATTACACAATAAAAAGACACAGTGCAATTAGTTCTTTTCTATAAAAAAAATCTGACTGCTGTATCTGACATTCAAAAGCTAGCCCGTACTGTGGAAACTAGGCTAGCAGGATTTTTCACGGAGCGTATACCATTCATGGCAATGAAAAACTTGAGGGGATTTGATGTTGTTTACTCAAAAATGGCTGAAGTACTACACATGCACAGCTGTTTTAGTAATGTCATTGCAAAACACTTAAAATCATCAACATTTAGCTACTACAATTATATCAACTTGAGACTTATGCGAATTACTGAATAAACTCGTCTAAAATATTTTAAAATAATTGTAGTGTACGTCCTGGGGCGAAAAATACGGTCCAAATGACATTTTTGTACGGACATTTTTCGCTGAAGGGTTGGCAACGCAGGTCCAGGATTTATCAGTTGTGCAGGGATGGCGCAAGGGAGGTTGTGTGTGGGTGAGATAGGCAAGGAAGCCTCGAGTGCATTGGCGTGACTAGCAGAGAAATAATTCGACATAGACTTCTACATATTTGAGTTACAATACATTATTGAGGTATGGGTGTTACGGGGATAAAACCGGGAAGTAAATCCCAGTAATTTGAGTTTATGTTATTGAGCGATCACCCTTAATTAGGGGGTTTTCCTGAATGAGGCGGAAGCTCTTAAGGGGCTTCCTATGGGGAGTGATTAGTGAGAGTCCTGAATACAGGTGGTGTTTTGGGTAGGGTTTCTCCTTGGTTTTCCCGAGGTTCGAGGATCTTGGTTTGGGTGAATTATAGTAGAGGCCCCAGTTGACGGCGCCGGCGCCTTCCCTTTCCTCTTCGGACTTCCCACTCCACTGGTCATGGAGGGGTAGGCCCGGGAGGGGAGGGGGTGGTCTGGTTCTGTAAACTGGCAGTAGGGGCGTGCGTGTCGGAGAGCTGAGCTGGCGGCCGCTCAAGCAGCGGAGCTCACTCTTGTGTCGAGCGTGGACGAGGGGTGGCCTAGGCTGGGAAGCCCTCCTCACTGTGTGAAATAATGGATTAACAAGTGCCGCCGGATGATACCTGAGGCTTCATGTGTGTTCTCTGCGCCCTGTGGTCAAGGGGCATGAATATTGGCAATAGATATTGCCGCCGGTGTGGTGAGTCCACCTAAGCAGACAGCGGAACATCAAGGTATGGGTGAGTCTTCCCCGACTGATTTTGTGCTGTTGCATTTATCGCAGATGGGGTCCACGGAACTTGGGCAGGTGGAGAACATCTAGCTTCCATTAATCTCAAGCAGGGCCTTAAGCGAGACCGGGAGCGCCGAGTGACGGCAAATGTGAATGTGTCTGGATGTGTACAGGCTGACGAGTTTGTGGAAATTTAATGTCGCCCTCGAAAAAAAGGAGATTGTCTATTAACCTGTAGGTTTCCTTGAAATTCCTGGAGACTGTATGCAGATGAATGTTATGAGAGGCGTTAATGAGTTGTGGCGGAGAAATTCAAGAGTAAGGTTGACCCAATTGTACTAGTAATAAGCATCAGGCTCTTTATTGTTCTTAGTGGTGGGCGATCAACGTTTGGAGTGTATGTAAATTAGAACAGTGCACACGATGCACGAAGCTCTATTGGATGTTTGTACTATTACATTGTAAAGGCTTGTAATCTGAAAGTACCTGAATATATTTATAAGTGAATTTACACGAGTTTCTTTGTTCAAGAATGTAGTTGACCAACCTTGCAGCCTACATCTTTAAAAATAGGTAGGAAGTTTGCTTGATTCTTGCCCCGTTTGTGTGGGCTTAGCAGTGGGGCTAAGTATTCAGGGAGTTTATTTGCTAAGGCCTTCAGCCCAACAGAGTAAACTGGGCCAGTGTTCGGCTTATTATATATATTTTTCTTCTTTCTTCAGCAATATGTCTAATAAATAACTGGCTTGAACTTTAAGCATATAAGCCAGATTGCAAAATCATGGTAGCTAAGTGTCGCTCTAAAGGTTAATTGTGTTTAAAGACAAATTGCAAAATGACCAGTGCCAGATGTTGTGGAATATAATCTAGCTTCTGGAAATAAATGTAACAATTGACGAATCTAAGAGTTTCTCTATAAAGTTAAACCTGACCGATGGGTGGGGGAAGTGAAGAAATCTAAACCATAAGCTGAGCTATCTGGAGCACTGCAACCTACATAACCTCAACTGATGCATCTGTAACAATTATGCGTCACACCAGTACAGTAGACAACTTTCGTGATTAACTAAAATTTTGTTTGAGTTAAACCCCCACTAACCACTAATGACGTTTAAATTAAGAGATGTGATGTTCACTTAGATGCCAATTAAGTTTTTAAAATTTGTAAACAAAAAAGTACTGGTATTCTGTGAAGCTAACTGAAACATTAGTTCATTTGGCTTAATATTTTGAATGTTAAATGTAATGATTTCAATTGTACCTAGTCCCAAAATAACAGTTTTTGTCCTGTCAATCTTCAAAGATGCCACAAATTTGCTTCATGTTTATCCCAATCGCTCACCACTTTGAACAGTGTACTATATTTATCAAACTTGATGTATTGTGTATGCGAGTGCATTTTAAGTTGTTGTTCTTGATCTGTTTGAGTTAACATTTTAATGTTTATTGCTGAAGTTCAGGCAGTCACAATTAGTTATTAAATATTGTGGTATGCTGTTTTTAATGAGAGATGAAGTCGATTTAAAGAGGATAATGTAGTTACCTTTGTTGAAGTTATTTGAATATGCAACTCTTGGTAGGAGTCAATCATTTTCAGTTTTTTAAGAATGTAGTAATTACTGTAATTACCTTTCACTGAAGTCTTACAAATGTCACGTTTACAAAGTCATTAGATGCTACAGTTTCTGAGCACTATCGTTATTCAAAATGTTGCGTACCAAGTTAATTTTACTGAATAATATTTTATTTTGCGAATCAAAAGGTTATCCTCTCTTCATTTTACTCAGTTAAAATGTAGTATTTTGGCTAAAATGTCTCCTACTATATTTACAGACTTAAGTAATTGAGATGTTTGAATTATAAGCACAGAATTCCCCTAAAAAGTCCCATCTTTCCTCTTTTCCTTTCTGATTTTAGTCTTGTATGATTTAGTCTTGTTAAGTGTTTGAGCCTTACCACAGAGGAGAATTTAGGGAGTAATATATATGCTGGAATATGTTTTCGACTTTCGAAAAGTTTCACAAAGAATTAGATAGGTGGTATATTGCCCCCCCTCAGTTAAATTTACCGAGGCTGATTTTTAACCACTGTTTCTAGACACGCCGACGGTTCGTCAGCATTGGCAAATGTCTCAGTGTGGGGGAGGTACAAATCTGTGGGGATTTTTGTCCTCCCATTGGGTGATCATATGTAGAGTCAAGGTTAGGGTCGGCTAGCCATGTATAATTTTATTTAAAACTAATTATATGGTAGGAGGAAAATGTTTTTCATATTATAAATTGTGATTTCAGTGTACAATTACTGTTGAAGAAATTATTTCATGTTAGGGTTCAAGAAAATATTGCCTATGATTTTTTTTTTACATTAATTCTTGCAATTTACGTCAATTTAGCATTTATGTGTGCACGAGTTATTTCACTGACCACTAAGTTACAAAATGGCCCCAAAGCTTAAAATAATATAAAGTTACATAAAGGATCCACTGCAGTCCTTGAGACTGAACCACTACAAATACTACCATGAGAGAATATTAGCTGTGCAAACTATGACACCACTAGCTCGTGGTTAGGAGACTATCACGTGGCCAACGAATTTTACCACTCTTCTTTCTTGTTCTCAGGATTAAGTCAACAGAAATGTCGGTAGCTCTGAATACTCAGTACAACAATTTTCCATGTATCCTCTGTTTCATATCACTTAGTAAATTTTGACAGCTATTTGGGCATTTACTGTTAACATTATGTAATGTCTGTGACACTGCAAGACAAAACTTACAGTAAATACAGTATAACAGACATCTCAGTTTCATTTTAGAAGTAAAAATGTAGACTAACTCAGCATAAAACATTTATTTATATATATATATATATATATATATATATATATATATATATATATATATATATATA
>PNEQ01123201.1:0-54635 GCA_003012365.1 Medauroidea extradentata | reverse complement strand
AGGATAAGAATGACATACCCGTGTTTCGATCTTCTTGGATCTCTTCAGGTAAGGGCAGGTTGCAGATTTCAGCAACCACCTTACGACACGGTTTACAGATTTTCGTAAACTTAGAGGTTGGCGTGAAAGATACAAGAAACTTGACACCTTCGATCACATACCGCCAAGAAACACAGTTTACCATGGCCTTGTGGTATTTGATGGCACGTAAAACTACCAAAACATTCCCTCCCTCCCTCTCTCTCTTTCTCTCTCTCTCTCTCTCTCTATCTATGTATATATATATGTGTGTGTGTGTAGTGTGTGTATATAGGTGTGTTTGTGTGTGTGTAGAGTGATAGGCAGAGCGGGTAGAAAGCTTTAGTCTTGTTCGATAATGACGTTATAAAATAATTATTAGGTGAAATATTGTGAACGTTATTAATTGAAGATCTACGTCAAAACAATGAGTTAGACTGAAGAACTGTAACGAAAAACGTATATACAGCGGCTTAATTCAATGAGTGCGCGCGCGCGCGCGCGCGTGTGTGTGTGTGTGTGTACGTGCGCACAAGCGAAAAATGAAACAAAAAATTACTTTAATTTAAACAGGCGTATCGAAAATATCTAACCCAACACATAACTAAGATGTATTAAGAAAATTGTTAATAAAATAATTTTCTTTTAGTGGCAAAGACGCACGAAGGAACTTACATTCCAAAGGAAAAACAGGTTTTCAGATCACGTGCCTGTATGTGTCGCTCTCTACAAAATTTAATATCGTTGGCCCAAATTTCGTCAATCTCGGTACACAAGTACAACTTGATAAAGTCACCTTTCTACGTGTAGTGTGCTTATTTTAAATATATCGGCCGTTAACAATTTTTTTCCGCTTTCATATATTTCAGAAACGATGAAGCATACATAAACCTGAATTCATATTTAAATTTTCATCATATAGGCATTGACTGTGGACACTATGTTTATGTTTGTCCGGCAGTTTGTAAGATAGTGTAACATGAACAAATGTAGGTTTAATTTCATATCATGAGCACTATGGATCCTATTGTTACCACATTTCATATTTAGACTGTTTCTTTAATTTTTGTAAATATCTATGTTATATGTAACCAATTTTGTATTATATTTTTATCATATTTGAAATAAACTTTATAGATTAGAAGTAAATTCAGTTAACTGAAACTTCATTCATCATGGTTTTAAGAATGGTTTGTTGCTGCTTTAGATTCTCTGTTTGCGGAGGCAGGATGACGTGAATTCATTTAGATTTTATGAAACATTTACAGTTTAACGAAATTTTGTATTTTTAAAGTACATTTTCCGTGAACACCTGTGCAGATTGCATTCTAATTACATTAATAAGCAGTTCACCATTTAATCGTACGTTATTAACAGGCTTTCCATTTTGTAAAATAACACATGATTAATATACAAATGTTTTGTTATAATTTAAGTTCTAACGGAAAGAATTTATCTAAAATTCTCAAAACCAGTTACCGAATTCAAAAATTTTAAAATGCGCTTTTTGATTGTTTTAATCGAATTTTAAGTTTCAAAAGTTCATCTTTCAAATTTTGGTATAAATCTGTGTTATTGTCGTTGTCTCGGCTATTTTTGGAAAGAGTTCATCAATAAATAAATATAGACAGTAAACTTCCTTGCATAAAGTGAATTGTTCAGTTGTTAGTATTTAACATTCTAGGTTAATTTGTATGACTATTTAGAACCGTAGGCTTTATAGAACGTTGGTAACTTGTTGGTGTAAACTGAAACTAAACATTTCAAACCCTAATTATTTATAATTTATTTTGCCAATTTAAATGTGATTTTTTATAGGTTCCTGTGTTAGCAATTTATATAAATCGACATAAATATTTATCAATTACATACGTACTTCCTGACCCAAACATGTCACCGGGACAGTACATTTGTGTTATTAAAAAAAAGTGTAATTACAGTCGCGTACGTTTTGTACCTTTCTTGCGCACATGTCAGCGATCAGAAGAAACAGCATACTCTTCACTGCAACTACGTGTAACGTTTTGTCCGTAACACTTTTAGTGAGCGAAAAGAAGGGTTCAAGTCTTTTTATATGCACTTGATTTGACTTGTGCCCGTCTTAACTTTCATAAATAAAATTGCTGGGATGAAAACATGTTTCGCAAACAAAAAAAAAATTAACGTAGCTAACTTAGCTAAGAAAAGTTGCTTGAAGACATACGGGCTATCCCCTATAACTAAGATGCATATGTCTAAGCGTTTGTATATTTTCACTTTATAATCGTGTGTTTTAATGCTTCAACTACTGTATATTGTGATATATTGGCTATGTCGATTTTCAAACAACTGAAAGGGCTCGAGCGGTTTGTTGCAATGGAAAGAAATGTTGAGGTACTATGGAATATTCCCAATGTTTGCATCTCATAGCGAAATTCTTGCCACGTAATAGGTGTACAGCGAATTTTATATGTTAATTGTATATTATTACGCAAACAACAATACAGTTGCTTTTTTAATCGGGCCACTGCTTTTTGGTGGAGCGAATCATGCGCAACTTTGTTTCAATGTTTTACGTGCACGTCTACAGCTATGCTGCACGGTTACTGACAGTGTATTTTTGAAGATGCGTTGCTCATTTGACTGTGCCAATCAGAGAACTAACTCACTGCGGCATCACACCGTATGGGACTTGGTGGTATAACCCAAAGACACTTAGAGTTAAAAACACCCAAGCCTTGACCATGAAGTCGAGTTGAAGATGTGCTCGTTGAAGCATCGTAACAAGTCCGTGCACTATTTTGTACGAACAATCTGTGGTTTTAGCGTAGATGCTTGCAGTATATTTAATTTGCGTGACGTTGAGTAAAACATTACAGACAGGAACTATCTCAAAATTAAAATTCCCCTAAAATACAAATATTTATGTTGTATTGTATTTTCAATCTTTGAGCTATAACACTAACTCAAATTGTTTTATCAAAATTTTCTGTTCGACAAACCATAGGATATATTCTTCATAAACTGCTTGGTATAAATGATAATGGAAACTTTCATTAATTTGCCATTCAGAATCTTTGCGAGATAATTATTGGTAAACTTTAAAAAATTATCTTGCAATGAATCTGCATGACAAATTAATGAAAGATTCCATTATTATTTACGTCAAGCAGTTTGCCAAGTACATATCCTATGCTTTGTCGAAGAGAAAATTATGATAATATAATATGAATAAACGTTATGGCTCAGAAAGTGAAAATACAATAAAATTGTCTAATTCTCTCCCTTAAGGCAATGATACCTCGTTTATTTCAAACAATAGAAATAACTCAAATATTTTTTTAACCAAATGCTTTGAAAAAATTTTAGACGATGTACAGTCATGCGATACACAATTTTGCCAGATCTTTTTAAAAAATAATGTACCGTTTGCGAGCAAAAAAAATAATTTTGCTTCATTTTGGCTAACTTTCACAACAAAATGTGTACTATTTCGGGGGCCAAAATCTAAAAATCAGTTCGGTGTATTGCAACAGAAAAATTCATACATAAACGTTGATATATACGTGTTAAAACTGCTTAAGGAATTTTCGAAAAATGTATTAATTTGCGTTACAAAAAATATTTTCGAAACCACTGCTAAACTAGAGAGCGAGGCCTTAACAAATGTCCTGACCGAATCCTCTCCCATCTCCTGTCGTTGTACAAGTCGTGTGTCGCTGTCTTAAATAGGCCTTAAATAGCAGGCATTATCTGAACTTCGTTGTGTTATACTTCGTTATTTTATTTTTATTTTGACATAATGTAAAACTCTAAGAAAACAACATGTGTTTAGTTACACTCTATTTTATATAAACAATTATGACATGTACATCATGTACAAAATTACTTTTCTTTAAGTTTACTGTCGCGGTTTTCGTGAAACAACAGTACAGTGCAGCAAAGACGTATACTGAAATTATTTTTACTTACAGTTACAATATTATGAATTTTTTTCATAGGATAGTAAGCGTAGCAGGATTTTTTTTAAGTATGCGAATATATATCATCACGTCGTAACGTAAGGTTGATTAAATTTTCATATTTACCAGAAAACTGTTAAACTTACAAAGAATGCTGAAAGCAGCAATTTGTTGTTTAAAAACATAAAAATATTCGTCACTTATATATTTTACCTTACACTATGATGCTGACAGTTAAAGAAGATATTTACATTTTAGCATAATTACTGCTTCTGTAATGCTTTAAAATCATTTTTATACTTAAGCTGTACATTCCAAAAAATTTGAATTGTGGAAACGCAACATAAAATAAAATTGATACACGCACTTGTTACTTGCCTTAGTAGCAACGAAATAAGACAGGGAAGAGTGATGACACTATATTTTCCGCTCATATTTTGACTTATAATTCGGTTTACTTCACTCGGGTGTCAGCGATAAGAAACTTCAAACAAACGTCATGTTGATTTTTTTAAATTTACACAGACACATATGGGCCTATTTTCCTAGTCTTATGTCAGTACGTCATAAAAAGTGTTTGATAGTATAGTGAATCAGTGAAGATATTCAATTCCGAAATATCTCATCCAAAATGTATCACTACGTAGTTTCTTGTGAAGTGTAAAGCAAATTGGCTACGCGGCAGGAATATAGGCCTACTTATTTCCGAAAGGCCAGCTTTAGCAATGTAATAACAACCTTGCTTTATAAGAATTGAAGATAAAGAAATTGTTTTAGCGTAAATAAATGAAAGTACTTAGGTAAAGTTTCAATTTTTTCCCACAAAACATGTTGAGAATTTGGTACGACGTATATGAGGTCTCGGTGTTTTATGTGTAGACACAGAAGAATGAAAATTCTTTGATGTATGGAATTTTTATTCTCTCTGAACTTTCCGGAAGGAAAGTAACCGAATACTCCATTCAACAGGTAGGCGTACATGTCATTTGCATGCTACAAAAGCGTAGCAGTGTAAAAGAAATAATTATTTAGTCACGAGAATGCTTCTGTAAATATTGGCACTGTTTTTCCTTCGCACTTTTTCTCATTCTCTGTTGTTTTATTTCTATTCCTCTCTACAAGTGTGTTTTACATGTGTGTGTGCGTGTGTATATAGCTGTTTGTGAGTGTAGGTGTGTCTGTTGGTGTGTGTTAAAGGCATATAAAATACCTGCAAATTAATCAACTGTACAACTGTCGAAAGCTTACAAAAATTCCCGTTAATTGCTTCCGCACATTAACGAGTAGACTTTGATTGATAACTTATAACTTACTACTTCATAGAGTATATGTATATATAATATTGGCCAGAGTGAGTATGATATTTTGGTCAGCGCTTAGTATCGAGGTCTTTAGCGCTGGTGAGGGGTGACATGAGGTGAGTATGGAGCAGTGCCGGAATGATAAGGGCAGGCATAACAGGAGATCCCCGAGGAAACCTGCCGAACAACGGCATTGTCCGACACGATTCCCACATGCGAAAATCCGTTGCACGACCCCGCCGGGAATCGAACACGGATCGCGTTACTACTCGGCCACTGTCCCCCCATCCTTTTCTAATATTGGCCAAATCTGTCCCCGTTCTATGCCAAACAAGGCATCGTTCCTTGATTTTTTTTTAAATTGATGTGTAATAAAAACAAATCATTTTCATTTCATAGTATTTCCAGAGTTCCGTTCTTAGTTAGGAGACAAGTTGTATATTTGATAATTTGAAGTTAACCACATAAGGTTTGATACCAATGTAGTGTGAAATTAAATTTAATAGTAAGTAGTGATAAATTTTTCAAGGGCTAACTTAAACTGTGCTATATTTATCGCGAACAACAAACACACTCGCTGACTAGATTATTTGTTGGACGGGTGAAGGAAAGTCGTGGGTGAGCAGAAGCTCGCAAGAAGGTAGGAATATTATGTAGAGTCTTTGTTCTCCCGAGACCGCGTAGGTCGTTTCCGATTCTTTGTTGATTGGTTGCCAAAGTCACCGCACGTTTCTCGCTTTTGTTCCCAGTGTTCCGGCCCGAAGGGTGCACAAATGGGTCGGTTACAGACTCGTCGTGGGAAGAAAGGATCTTCCGTAACCCGTAAGGTGGATTCACAATGTACCAACGAGCCCGACGCAACAGATCCGGCACAGCAAAATCTGAGCAGCAACCAATAAAATGCAAGCATATGTTCGACAAAATTACTGCCCCGACAGCCCGACGAAGTACATTCTATTTCCAAATTTCGCCGTGTCGAGCCTTGCAAGGAAAGTAAATGCAACATTACAAAACGAAATTTACTTCTAACTTAAAATACTTGGTATATTTCACTTGCATAAAAATTATTTGTTTACAGTAACCAAAGGCAGTGATTTTTGGTGAAAAGAATTATGCAACATTGATTGGCTGTCAACATATTTGGGATCTACCCGCAAATCGCAGACGGGTGGTGTCGCAGTGATGTTATACTCATTGGCACAGTCAAATGAGTGACGCCTCTACACTAATGCATGCTGCCAATAACTACATACCAGAGCTGCAGATGTGAACGTAAGGCGTTGAAACAAAATGTTGCATAATTCTTCTCACCAAAAATCATTGCCTCTGGGTACTTCGAAAACTGATAAACTTCAACAAATTTACCTTGACTCCAGTTAAATTTAGAGTGATACTCATTGTTTGTTTATAAACAAAGCAACTAGGTTGTTTGGGAACAGGTAACAATTTACCTTTTTTGTCAGCGAACCACATTATGCCTTATGTTTATGTTGCCTTTTAGTTCGCAGTAAATTTTTTTTAACAATTTCATTCGTGCTTTCATGAAACAGCTGATTGAAATAACACATTCAAAAAAATACGGTGGCTTGTACTTTTTGGTACAGCCGACGGCCACACCACGTCAAGCCGCATGTCGACATGTCGGAGCATTGTTAACGCTTCCAGAATCGTCGTGGCTGTCTTGCTTGGAGAACTGTTGTGTCGGAGCTGTTGTGTCGACCTTGTTGGGGCACCGCGAATCCACATTTATTCTGTTCGAGCTGATGAGAAGATGGATACATTACGTAACAACTATAGCATTGCCAGGGCAACATTTTGGCTTGAGGCGTTGTAATAGTAACCCAAGTAGAGTTTTAAGGGCCTAGAAGTCACGAGAAATTGTATCGCTTCTTACAGGCTCTTATTCATAACATGATGACGTGTCTGAACAGACGTACTAGCCCCAGCAGATTTATTAGCATATCGTGCCTTATGGTGGATTTACAATAGTTCATCCGTGATACGAATAACATAACTTGCCAGCCAATCAGCGTCAAGATTTCTATGACGTCACAATAACATAATTGGTGAACGTGACACGAATTCCAAATAGAAAGTACTTATATTTATTCGCATCGCGGAAACGACAAGACTGAAAAATATACATTTGCTTTGGTGCCAAATGTTGGTGGATATAGTAAGACCGTAGTTGATTAGATTTGTTTATTTTGCATGAGACTTTTGTTTGTTATTATAGGCAAATAATAAAATTTTAAAGCATAAGTGTAACCTATTTACTTTATCATTTCCGAATTCCAGTGGCTTCAAATATGTTACATATGAAAGGGAAAATGTTAAATATGCTGTAAACATTTATATGACTTATACTAGAGGTTCGTATTTACTGGCAAGGAACTATTAGCATATAATATATTTCAACTTGTGTTCGCAGTAACGAGGATTTTCAGTGTCGCATTTCGTACTTCGTTATTGTATGTTCAACGTAACAGCAATATCGGGTGCCGTTGGAAACTGTGTATAGTCAGCGTAATCTCAGTTACCTGATAAATTTTTACGCTTTTTTAGGCAATTGTTTCACCCATCCATATTTATTCTTATTATAAACTGAGATATTGTCAACCGAGCACTTCCCAAGCTCCGAATAATCCTATTTTCTTCCAACTATGTTAACCGGTCAAAGAATATATTTCCATCTGTAAAGATATGCGAATGAGTCCGAACAGGGCTTCTGTGTCCTCATTTCGAAGGTAATAAAAGTGTATGAGAAGTCTATAGAGTGCGATGCCGCGGGTTGTTGAAAGACTAAAGGGCGAGAGCGGAAATGGGATGGCTAGGGAAATCAGCGTATATGGCTCGAAATTAAAATCGAGGCCTGATGTGTGTCAGCGATTGTTCAAGGCAAACGTGTTGCATATTTCTGTCTCTGATAAGATGGAAATTGGGATAGAGATTTTTAAAATATTGTTCCACAAGTGATGGCAATGAGAAATATTAACTTTTAAATAATTTATTTTATATTCTCTTCAATATTTCCAACATAATTTGGGAAGATCGGCTGTTTCGTGAAGTGGGGTGAAGTAATAACAATGTAAACGTGTGCTGCAAATAATTTCATAAATTTTAAATTTTGATATTTCGATTCTACGAACACTATGGCATCAGTAGGTCTTAAATAACTTCAAGCTTCCTTATTGCAGTGCTGTCAATCTCATAGCCACCAATATGTATTACAAATCGATAGTACAATATTTTATTCCCACACGTTATTATGATCGGTAAAGCGATATTTTGCAGTAACTCTTAAATTACTAATGGGTTTATTGCGCATTCACAAGCAAACATTGTTTTCTTCATTCGTAAGGAAATTTTTCGTTTAAAAAAACAACGGACCGAATAAATAAAATTGAATTACTGGTGTTCTTCTACTACAAACAAACGGAATATTGAGAGCAGTAACGCCATTAAGGTCAACAAATTTTTTGACTTCTCTCAAACCACAAATATTTTGTGTTTTTGCATGACTGACAGCGGTTTTCGCACCACGCGGTTTTACGCTGAATAAAAAGTCTATTTCAAAGCATATAATCTTAAGTTTGTAACCTGCAATCAGGAAAGTTATTTTACAGGTAAGACATTTAAAATTCTTTACTGCGCCTCTGAGTTGCACGGGAAAATTACGTTTTTTCTTCAGCTCTGAAGTTTGAACAAACAGTGAGACCCACTATCCGGCGTGATGGATTTCTAAAACACAATGCTAAATGCAATGTTTCTTCGGGCTGGTTGGCTGGCAGCTGTGTCGAAACACCTTACGAGCTAGCCCATGAATCACGAACCAGACAGCCTCGTGATGGCAATTCCCGGACCTGCGTCACAAAAACATGTTTCAAGTGTTCTTGAACCCTGTACGGTTGGCCTACGAGGTTCAAAACACGTCGGAAGCACGATGTAACGTCTATTTTTAACCCCTGAAATTCTGTGCATCCCTGACTGGTGAGTTAGGTATAAATACCCCGGGCCGGCAGATTTGGGGAGAGTTGGCTATTCGTCATGCTAGGAGAAGGTGCTAAGCTTGTGGAGAGAGAGAGAGTGGTGAAGACATCTTGGTGACGTCAGAGTCTACAGTGAGGCTGCAGGCACATACCTTCGGAGCAGTGTAGGGCGGAACAAGAGGACCGCTGATACAGGTCGACGGACAAAAAGGAGATGCACGACGGGAGTCGAACCGAAGACCTCAAGCATGAAGACAGTAGTGCACTCGGGGGGCTCCGCAGCACATGGTGAGCCATCACCGCTTCAGACGGTTAAGATTGGACATCGTCACTAATTGAAAAACTGTTAGTTAGATATACGACCTGAACTTTTATTGTGATTTGTATTCTTTAATTAATTTAATGGTAAACATTTTTTTTGTTTAATTGTCAAAGTGTATTTCGGTTTCTGCGGCGCAGTAGTAATTATTGTGTGCATGACAAGGGTGCTGTGAAAGTCATAGTTGATCGCTGTTTTGTGTATTTTTGTAAGCTTTGTTAGCTAGTAAACCAAGAATTCTATTAAACTCTTTTATTTCTAATTATAGACATATATCCCTAAAAGCTCAGAGAGTTGCCGACATGTAATTGTGCAAAATTGTAACAATAATTTTAAATTGCTCTAATGTTCATGCCGTAGAAAAGGTATATAAAGAGTAATAATGTGGGTACGATCCCGCTGTTTTTATTTCTGTTCAAAAACACACATTTATTTACTAAGTATACTTAACAGCTAGTAATCGAAAGAGGTACAAAGCTGACAAGCACACTTATTTCATAAAAAGAATCTGCTTACATTGTGTAGTGAATAATTTTTTGGAGACGTAATTGTCAACTTTGTAGGTCGCCTAATTTTAGCCGTGTAACTTAAAATTAACGAATAAACATTGCTGTACATGTTTGTTGCTGTTTTTGTACCTCAATACTTTGATCAAAACCCCTTGAATTATAGGTAGGGCCTATGTCAAAAATATATTAAAATTTTGTTTTATTTACGGGAAATCTATGTAAAGTAATAAATGTCTTGGAAATCGGTGAAGCACATACTTATCGCAAATGTGATGAACCGGGCTGAGATAAATTATGTATCTATTATTTCATTCATTGCCAATAAAATATATTACAATCACGATTTATACGAAAAAAAAACCCAAACAAATATAAGTGTCTCAAATATATACTTATTTTCACCATAAGCGGTTAAGAATTGGTCTGACATAAATTAATACGTCTATGTAATGGACAACAAGTATCGTCCCTGAATAACAAACCGACATTGTAACATCACAGTGTCTAGTATGAACATCAATATAGGTAAAATCTACGTAGTCAATATATTTTTTAAGATGTGAAAGTCCTCAAGACCCGAATTTAATCATAATGTTTCTTAAATTAATTTAGAGAATATTTTATATTTCGTTGGTTTAATAATTTTTTCTTGTTTACCAACACCTACATCCATAAATGACATAACTTTGAAATGTCTGACATACCAACAATGTTTTATTTTATTTTCACACTGTAAAACATAAAAAATAATTACCTTGCATTAATTTATAACAAATTTTATTTACAAGGCGCATGAAAGAAAGAAAACAAAACTTCGTATTTCGTTATTTATTATGAAGTCGTTCATCTCACCCACTTCCCGCTTTACACTGACTCCTGTATCTGCATCTTATGCTATTAATGAATATGATCTGGTAACACATACAAACAACTTCAGTAATAAACACCATCAATAAATCTACAGCATTGTCCGATTTACTAATCGTTATTTCTAATGTTTGCAATGTTTATGTAATTATTAGGCGGCCAAGTAAACTGGTTATTAAAGCTTGAATGAAGAAACATTCCTAATATGAAATTTCGTATCTCAGTTATGTAAACAAGGGTTATTTTACTTTTATTAATTTTTTGTATCGTATGTAGTATACGAATTGTAAGAAACCTTAGTACATGCTGATGAAACTCAAAGTAATTCAACTTACATGGACATGGCTCCAATTAAATAATCCTAAGTTGCATTGTTGGGGCACTTCATTTACTACCAGTTCCGTTTCATCAAGAAATGGTCGTTTTGTGTTGACGAAAACATTTACCTAAGGTCTAACATATCAGAATATTTCTGAGTTATCGTATGAACAAACGTTCTCGTAGACCGCCTAGTTTATTTTGCGGGGGAAAAAGAATTAACATTTTCTTAAGTTGCTGGCAACAAACATTTGATGAAATTATCGTTTAGTAAACCGATTATTCTCATATGTTTGTATTTCCTATTAAAAATACTGCAAAAACATTTATTCTTATGCCATACTTTGCACCCAGATATCACAAAAGATAATTATTAAATCTTTTTAGGTATCTACAGCGTACTCAAAACATCATTCCACCACAAAACACAGAGTTAGTTCAACAACGTGGCTGTTTGAATGCAAGAGGTTAGCCAAGAAAGTATTTGATGTCATTTTAATTCCAGTGTTCAAACTTGCAAAATACGTCCAAAAATAACAAATAGGTAAGGTGGTGTTTTAAATCCTGCGCTACTTGGCGTTCAAAAGATGTAGCGTGGTTTCTCAAACGGGACACGGCGGAAATCGTGGCGAAGGGTATCTGGCCCCTTGTCGGCTCTCTTGTTCTGACCAGTGAAGTCAGAGCACTGGTGTTTGTTTCTGCCCGCGGCATGATCCGCTCCTCTCCCAACCAATCCGAAGATCCCTGCGGCCGCCGAGGTAGGAGGATCCGTGGCCGAGCCAAACAAACTTACTTCGGTAATCCCGGACCCCATTAAAAGTTTCCGGCACATCTGAGAGCCGCGTACCGGCCCTCCCAGCTCCTGCAGGCCGCGATCTTTCAAATTAACTTTCCGCTCAGCTTCCCTCTCCGCACACTCTTTCTTCCGCACCCTCCCCAAACCCCTGACCATCCTTCCCCGGGGCCAAAAACCAACAGGCCGCAACTAGGCGTCGTGCCTGCCGCTAGCGACTCCGTCGTGGCAGTTCGACACGGCACGAGGTACGGGAGACAAAGTTCCAAGAGGGTCGGCGGAGGAAGTGCTAAGGGGCGGAGGGAGACAGATTTTCAAAATTGAGCGTATGCAAATTTACTTGCCTTAGAAAGAAACCGATGACGGGACCTACGTGCAAAACGAAGGAAGGGGAAAGAAAAGAACTCTGCAGCGGGGGAAAAAACTGAAGAAGTCCGAAAGATGTGAAAAAAGGCTTTCTTCTGATCTGTTTGTAATAACACATTTTCTCCTGTCTCTCTTACTCTCTTTCCGTTATTCTCTCTTCTGATAGGAGTCCAGGGAAACACTCCTTCCATCGAGCATCTACTCCCAGCATCACTTGCCCCAACTTGTTTTTTCCACTCAAAATAAAGGGGTGTGGTTTCTCAACCTTTCCCTCTGAAACAACTTCTTTTTGCCCCCTCAAGATTTGCTTTTCCCTTTCCTCACACTCTCTGTGCCGAAACTTCCTTAACTCGATCATCAATGCCTTTCGTTATAAACAACGGAAGGTTTACCATCCACACCCGTTCTTCCGTCAGCTGTTCTTTTATATAACCCTCATTTCCTCTCCATCTTTGTCCTGTTCTCATATCCTTTCGCGTTCAACCCACAACCGTTCTTGAACGTCACATTTTCAATCTCCGTTATGCATCCTCTACATTTCAGTAAGAAAAGTTTTGCAATTTCATATTGTTTGCTTCGCAGGAAATCTTCGGAGTTCTAAAAACTTCGTACATATTATGTGGGAACAGGCCTACGTAACATTGCTGTCGTCCCTCTTAGGTCCTATAGTAGCCACGCGTATTTCATGATATGTTAAACTTGTAATGTACAATTGAGATAACCAGGATCTGATCAAGAACTATCACATATTTTAATGCATACTGTTGCGAAATGATTCACGTTGTAAATAAACATTAGAATTATACTAACAAAGGAAATTATAATCACCATATGACTTTGTCAACTGAACTTGCAAGCTAGCCCTGATCACCAAAAATATTAGTTTAGTGGAGATGCGTACTGACCCGATAGTTTCACTTAGTAACGACGAGATATTATAACTCTGTATTTACGATATAGGGGAGTAATCAAGTGAGGCTTTATGTACCAGCTATTTTCATCATTTTCCTTCGTATTTTTAAGTATTTCCTTTACACTGAGATAAAAGCGCAGACAAAAGCTTTAACATTCTACGAAAAAAAAAAACAGTAAACATATCAGTGCATGATTTCCTTATTGTTCCAGGTATATACTGTATACTTGCTCCGAATTCATATAAACTAATTTTCAGTCAACGATTTTTTTTACACACATTATTCTCAGTCAAGATTTAAAGTGTTAATCAGTAATCAAAAGTTAAAAAAAAAAATTATTTAAATTTGAGAAATTTACTAGCAGTGAATAAATTCATGGTTTTAAATTCAACTGTTTCTATCACGAAAAAAAAATGTTTTTCTTCCTCTAAAAGCTTAGAGTGGAATGTGTTTCTTTATAATTTTTTTAAAATTAATTTTCGTATTTACGTGTGCTAATCACCACAATACCTTGGTAGACGCACATGGGGGAAAGGTGGAAGAAGTCAGCTAGGACCTGCCATAATCTTTCATTTATTTCAAGCAATTGCAATTAACTAGAATATTTTTTAACCAAATGCTTTGAAAAAAATTCGAGACTGTGTACGCTTCTACGATACACAATTTTGCCAGAGCGTTTTTTTTTTTTTTGTTTTTTTTATAATCTACAGTTTGCTAGTAGAAAATTGTTGCTTCAGTTTAGCTTATTTTGACAACAAAATACATGATATTTCAGGGGCAAAAATCTAAAAATTATTTTGGTGAATTGGAACAGAAAAATTCAGATACAAACGATGACATATAAGTGTTAAAAATTTAAGAATGTATTTTTATATAGGTATTAATTTGCGTTAAAGAAACACATTTTCAAAACCACAGCAAAACTAAAGAGGGGGGCATTAAGGAACCATCCCAGAAATCACCTACAGAGATTTCGGAAAACACACAAAAAAAACAGGATGGCCATAGTCACGTGATATAATAGAACCCGGATCCTAGCGATGCAAGGTGAGTGTTTTTACTGCTGCTTCACTTCGCTCGTTTCCTTTTATCTAAGGATCCATACCTCTTACGATATTCAGATAATCTTGCTTCTAATTTGAAAGTTAACTTACATGTTGTAATTAAGCAGAAGGGCATATCCAGGAGTCAGCCTTAAAGGGAAAGGGGTACGATAAACCACTTCGTAATGAATAATAAAATCAGAAGTTTTTTAAATTATTTTTTAAATACGCTACGCCTTTTAAACAATACCTTCAGAACTGAAAATGGGGTAATATTAATATTGTATATCGTGAAAAAATTGTCCAGTGTACTAGAAATTTAAAAGTTACGCCGTTTACAATGCCAGGCAGAAAAAAAAAACACACAACCTGTACTCAGTTTGGGATGTATGTAGGTAATATACTGCTTCAGTTTGTAACCTTGTAGTAACGCAAATTTTCGTAAGCGTGCCTGCGTGATGTATTCGCTTCGATTCAAATATTTTCTGTGCCATTTATAATAAGCACAGAGTTTGTCTCAAGGGTGCCAACAACAAGTCTCGTAGAGTTTGATGCGTTGGAGCAAAAAGAACCAAAGTGCCACGCTCATCCACTAGAGGGAAATCATTTCTATTTGCAGCGTACCAAACGCGTGCGATGTTTCCGTCGCAGTTTATTTTCTCTATGTAACTTCAGCGGTGACGGCAAAATTATATATTTTTGATAGTATGAATTAAAGACCAATGCATTCTTATTGTTTTAGTTTTTACAAATTTACGTCGGCATTTTTGGAGTTAATTCAGTTTTAAAAATCTTGTTTAGTCATTTTGGAGGGTACCAAAATCGTGTTTCTAGCAAGCGGGATGAATTTTTAAAGAAGTACTAGCGTTGATCGTAGTTAATTGCGATATGAGTATGTTAAGTGGTTTCGCGTTAAAAATATTACGCTTAACACGCTACGTCCATAAGTCAGGCGAGATCTTTTGAGGGTGTCCACTTGGCGAAAACGCATAATTTTATATTTTTTTAAGACATAGTGCCACTTTCACAGACGTTATTTGTGATGTCTTCACTTGTGAAACTCTTTTAGCTCTCATAGTCTTTCCCAGCGGCAAGTGAAAGTCAAAATTTGCAAGTTAAGGGAACATGATAATAACAAAAACCAGCTGACTTACTCGAACGACATAATTTACACTGAAATTAGATAGTACGGGCCTTGTGTTAAAATATTTAAAACAACACCACAATGTACCCTTGTATTTTTTAAATACCTACAAATAAAGACAATTATAGTTATTTTTATAATTTTTTTTAATTCAAAGTAATTGAGTGTTGCCGTAATTTGAAAATTTTGACTTTCACGTGCCGCTATGGGAAGACTATGAGAGCTAAAAGAGTTTCGCAAGAGGAAAATGTTGTAACAAGTAACGTCTATGAAACATACTATGTCGTACAAATATAACATTATGCACTTCTGCCACGTGAATGCACTTGGCGCCTACCTACGGGCCGTGTGTTTGTGTGAGTGAGGCACGGCTCCAAGGGCGACGTTGACCGGCTCATCTGATGCGGTATCACCTCTATCGTAAGACGCTAAAGCGGCGTGCACTTGCCTGACTGACATTTTCAGTGGCAACATCATCAGTTTTTTGTTAAAATTTTAAGCGAATTCCAAAGCATGTTTCTGGAGTAGCTTGACACGAATCCCGTAAGTAGTTTTTCGTATATAACAGGTTGAAAAAGTTGTTTATAGTAATTTGTAAGGGGCTTTAGAATGATATTTCTAATAGACGTGATGCTCTGAACAATATTTCCGGTCATCGTGTGAAGTGTATTTTCTTTTCGTACTTTGGCCGAATTGGAACGTATGGAATAGTTTTTAAAAACGTATTTATGAACACACTGCTACGCATTTTGAGTGCTTGGTAGGCGGCGCCCTCAAGCAGGCGTGTTAGAAAATTTTATTGATTTTTCAATTTTTGAGCCATAAAATTTATTCAAAATGTATTATTGAAATTTTCTTTTCGACAAAATAGGATACAGTCTTTGTTAACAGCTTGTCATAATCAAAAGTGGAATATTTAATTACTTTTCATGTCAAGCAGTTTACCAAGGATAAATCCTATGTTTTGTCGTAGAGAAAATTTTTGTAAAACAATGTGGATAAATGTTATGGTTGAAAAATTGAACAATCAATATAATAGTCTGACACACCCCCTTAAGAGTGCATGGTTGAATAATAAACGCTGATAACATCAATTGATTTGTACGCTTTTTTTCGAAGTCAATATGGATAAAATACTCAATGACAATCCTAGATAATTGTATTTGTCAACATTACGACTAAATATTTATCCATAATTACTAATTCGTTACGCGTGATCTCCTGCGCCGCAGTTAAATGCACTAGGTTCCGGCGTCAGATATTGTGCCGCAGAAGTTCGTAACACTGGAAACAATTTTGTTTAAAACATTTCCTAAAACTATTGTCTACGACTGCTATTGTTTAATTTTCTCAAATAGACTTCAAGAAACCTACAATTATAGATGAATGCTTTTAGTGTTGAATCATATACCACGCCCTCTAAGTGTGAGTCGCAGAAGTGGCTGCAGGGCTCAAGAGGTCACGGACAAGGATCGAGAGGTCCGAGGACGGCACTTGTTGACGGTGGCCCGCGGGCCACTTTGCGGGCGGGAGGGGCAATTTCCTCTTATCGCACCACTCCAGGAAAGAGGCACGTCATGAAAGCGCAAGGAGTCGCTCCTCGCCGGAGTTACTGCCGCCTCGACGCTCTGGCGTCTAGACGCCGCGCCGCTCCAGGCCCGTGACCGCACATCCGAGAAACCTCCTTCCCTTTTTCAACCATCTTCCCCACAGCGACAACGCCCAGAGTAAACGGAAACACAAGATAAAAACAAGCTGCATTCTTACACACAGACGGAAATAGAGACCATTTCTTCTCAGAGACAGCTTCCAAATACTCTACCACTTGTACCTCTTTTTATTCCATCGTTACAGTTCTTCTTTGTGCACGGGTATTAAAAACAAGGTTGTGTGTGTAGGCATGTGTGCGTTCATATATATATATATATATATATATATATATATATATATATATATATATATATATATATACATACATACACACACTTCAATTCGCTGACTTTTATCACGTATAAATACCGTCGAAAGTAACGAGATACTACTGTCTAAAAATGCAGAAAATATGAACATTTCGGGTTTATTTTCAAGAATTACCACACACATTTACCAGTTTAAACTAAACCTCGTACGCAGAATGTGTTAGTTATATGAATCAAATCTTATAAATCACTGCCTATGTCGGAAGCTATTTTGCGTAGAATATTCGAAACTGTTTTGTTTCTTTGTCCAATACTGCGGGGAAACAACTGCTATGGTTACCGCGAAAATTTTCAGAGCAAGTGATACTTAGAAAGTGAAACAGCTATGATGTTAATTTTCGTAAATGTAGTTCATATGTAAGCTTGAGTACGAATACAGTAACTTCCAAACACTTTTAAAACTATTATTTTAAGCTTTTTCTATAAAAAAAAAACAGTTAAGCAAATCGTACCTTCTAATTTTCTGTTTTTTTTTTTTTTTTTTTTTTTTTTTTTTTTTTTTTTTTTTTTTTTTTTTTTTTTTTTTTTTTTTTTTTTTTTTTTTTTTTTTTTTTTTTTTTTTTTTTTTTTTTTTTTATTTAAAGATTTAAGATTGTGATAAAACAGGTACCTAATTTTAATTTACTTGGAAGCTCAATAAACTACTGGCCGTTCATGTCAGTATATTCCTGTATTTGCTAGTAATCAATTCCTGTTACCTACGTAAGGTCTTAAGAATCTCTTTTTTACATCAGCGCTGAAAAAATTAGGCTCATTAGTTACGCTTATGATTTTTTTTGTGTTGGTACTGTTGCTGGATGCTGGCTAAGAGGACTGAGTCACGTGTGTCAGTCTTCTGTAACCAGTCCACTCACCACAATCTTAGAGTTGTCTGTTTGCTAATGATATTTAATTTTTTTATTAAGTTATAATTTTATGTTAACATATTTATTAACATTTTACGTCGACGCCGAAAATATAATAGTTCCTTAATTTTTTTCGATCCTTTCATCCTATAGATTCGTACATATATATTTTAGTTACAACATTTGCTGAACGAATCAAGTAATATTTATGCGTGAAAAATTGTTAATTGGTTTTCTGTGAATTTATTTCAGTGGTAAAGCTCTAATATTTTAACATGTTCCAGTAGGATAGTCATTAATTCAATAATGATGAACATAACAATATACAAATCCAGAGAATGCTACATATCAATTGATGTATCAAACTAATATTTTAGTACGTCATACACTTCTATAAAACATTGTTTGCTTGTGCCTTATTCGAGTCAGAATTAATGTTAATAGTTGTTAATCACGATCAGTGAAAATGCAATGCATAATTTATAACTATTTACATTAGATTAATAAAGAATAAAAAACTAGTCGATATTCTAAGTCGTACTGTAATAAACTGAAAATATTACGTCGGTGATATGAACGATGTCATTTGCAATATACGTACCACTGTCACAAAGTTCCTTTTTGGTGACCTGTAGTCTATATTTATATAAGCTATACCCAGTGGTCGTCCGGTTATTTTCCCGTGCGGTTTTCATCCAGGAGAGTGTGGAAATATGCATAAATCACAATATATTACTCTATTCCTGGTTTCGCTCAACCAGCTATCCGCAACATTTAAAATTGACTTATGAGTCGGCACATGCTATTGTTTGCTATTGTTTTGTTTTATTATTCCTCAATTCTGTATCACTATTCTCCCCACTATGGCAAAATTGCTTTGTTTATAGGTAACACGTCAGTCCTTCGTTTCTGTAATCGAAGGAAATGAATTTTAGTAGATTAAGATCTTTGATAACATGCCTTAGTAATAGCATAGACACATATTGGCAAAAATAGTCTTTTTTGCGTGCTAAAGCTGATGTATAGGTTGCTTCACGGTTTAATGGACATGCTTCGGAAGCATGTTCCTCAACGCATTAGGAATAAAAACATTATGTCTATAAGAACTGAAATAAGGTGAAAGGGTTCTATGGCTCTTCAACGAGTTCTTAAGAGTGTGTAGTAGATAAATAAACGCTGAAAACATTAATTGTTTTCTACGCTTTCTTCGAAGCCAATATGGATAAAATACTCAATGACAATCCTAGACAATGGTATTTACCAACTTTATGAGTAAATATTTATCCAGAATTACTACTTCGTTACGCGTGATCTCTTGCGCCACAATTAAATGCACGAGGTTCCGGCGTCAGAGATTGTGCCTTAGAAGTTCGTAACACTGGAAACAATTTTGTTTAAAACCCTGGCTAAAACTATTGTCTAGGATTGCTATTGTTTAATTTTCGCAAATTGGCTTCAAGAAACCTACAGTTATAGGTTAATGCTATTAGCGTTGAATTATGTACCACGTCCTCTTAAGAACAGACGATGGTGAAGTGAGGTGAAGGGAAAACACAACATCCATGTCCGAGCCGGGATTCGAACCCAGGGCTTCTCGCACCGTAGACCGGTGCCTAACCGACTACGCTACACTGTTAATTTATTTTTGTACTCCTACAAGGAAAATATTTTACAAACCCAGTTTCCAAAGAGATTCCTTGTACAACTATAAATATTGTCCTTGAAGAAAAATGAAACGTATATGTTTGTTAAATTACAAGAAATAACCTATTAGTTGCACTTGCGAAAAGAAAAAAAATCAAATTTTAAATGCTCGTTTTAAGTAACTGATTTTTTTTGCCAATAACTTTTAAAGAAATAAACATTACAATAAATTATTTTGAAAATAAAACAAAATATCGTGGAGGCGTTCGGATTTGAACTCGCAAACCAGCACTTAGACTCTACATATATTATTTTTAGACTACACTGACATTCGAGCTTGTGGTTGGTTTCTAATTTGTATACATTCATTGTACATTCAGTTGAGTTATATATACACAATTATATATATATACAATATTTTAATTTTACAATGAAAATGTAATGTTTAATATTAAACTATTTATATAGAAATATTAACGGACGCTGGTGTTTTGTTGAAGTTGGGTGGTTATGGTTTGTTTGTTTCTTGTTTCTTCCTTTATTATTAGTTTATGGAATATTTGGTACTTTAATTTGAGTTAGAACTGGATTAATAGGTGGTTTAGAGTGTATAAAGTCGTGTATATATATATATATATATATATATATATATATATATATATATATATATATATATATATATATATATATATATATATATATATATATATATATATATATATATATATATATATATATATATATATATTTAATACTCAACAATGCTGTCAATATGAAAGTTCACATTATTCCAGAAAAACGGTTACCAAAATATGTGATTTTGTATAACTATGTAATTTCTATGAAACTGTGATTTTAGCAGACTACAGATTTTTCCGTTTTCATTTTTACAGAGGAAATCATTGTAACTATATTCACATATAATATACAAGGAAAATGTTTGTACATTTACAAAAGTATGTGAAAGTAAAAGAAAATGCCTTTCCACTAAAAATATCTCGGGAACTGTATATAAAATGCATTCCTTTGTCTTATTGCATACTTTACCTCTGGAACTTTACAAACCAATTATTTAACAAAGAATTTTTTGTACTTTTATAAGTACTTTTAGAAGTACCAAGAATATCTTTGTACATTTTACAAATTTTTTTAGAGTGTATGGAACCGCAGATCATATAGTTGATAAATTACGAAGCTCCATTAACTAGTTACAGGGACAATATTGTTAAAGGAACACAGAGAGATGAAGTAAGAAAACCGGCAATTGCTGTAACGTCAGGATATGTGAAAGACACACACACACGCAGTTCACAAAGTATTCCATTAACCATAAGAACGTCAGAAGTTTTGAAGGCCGGAATGACCATTCAGTGGTCAGTGTTGTTACGAGGTGAGGAGTCGCACCGTGACCGGACTTTTTACCACAGGAAGAACATCAGTGTTCGTGTATGGATTCTGTGACGGCAACGAACGCAGGCTACATGTGTTTTCTTTTTCACATTGGTCCTTGTAACTCGTTAATATAACTGTGTAGCCCATTAGTATGTTCTGAGGAACACGCACTTGAAGATATCAGTCGAACCACCTAACTGCTTATAAACAACTGTAAATATAAGAGGCAGTATACAGGTGTCCCTCTGCGACACTAAGTGTATTGTATCAGTTTACTAGTCTTTGCATCCCCCACAAAGTGACGCAGAGCTTTAAACGTTTTCAGGAAGAACCTGTCGTATGGGGCAGTAGAGTAAGTTGCTTTGCAAGCATTCGCGCGTCGAATGCGTCCCTCGCACTCAAGTAATAGCACAACGTGATAGAACATAATGCAGCGACCATACAATTTGCGTATGTGAAAACATTAGTCCTACGTTCTAGAGGATTGTGATACTTGAAGATATTTTTGCCTGTGCTTTCTGTAGCAGTATACGATTGTTGACTTTCTTGAAGGTTGTTATATCTTCATATGAATATGTGTTCCTTATATAACATATTTGCCCTAAAGTACTTATTTATTGTTATATATATATATATATATATATATATATATAATATATATTATGAAGTTTATAACCGTATTGCTTTATTAATTTTTAGGACTCTGCCTACAAAATTCGTACGTAATTAATATGGGAAACGAACGTTTCAGTTATTAATTTTTCACGTAAGCTAAATTTTAATTGTTACTCTTTTATAAAAAATATATTCTATGGAGATTTATAGGCGAGTGCTGCCATGTGAGAATCTGTAATTATTTTTTTTTTATTATTTTTATTACTTAAAAATATAACTGTGTTTTTAAATTTTATATTAAATAATTGTGTGAGGAATAATAGGTTTGTAAAATAGTTTCCGCTGCGGTAAATTTTAAGAATATTTACAAGTAATAATTTATATTTGAAAGATTGTCCTTGAAATTGGCCCCTTGGAAGTTATTTATTTTAATATTGGTTCCTTATTTAAACACCATGGCAGAAAAATACATCAGCAGGCCAAGCTCTTCCAAACCACTCGTTCGTTGTAAGAAAAAATTGGCATTTCTACAAATATAAAACATGATGGACTAATTTTTACAGATATATTCTTGTTTCTCCTAGTGTTATTCTTAACATCACAAATTATTCAAGAGTCAAACATTTGTAGACATACTACCTTAATAAGTTCTGACGACACAGAACTAATACCTAGTTTTTGCAGCCAATATTATTACAAGTGCCCTCGAATTCGGTTTTCGATTACGTTTATCCCCAGGAACTGAACATTTTTGTCGAATGATTATATGAGTGTGAATAAATAAGGGAGCTCTGCGCGCAAAAAAATCTAATTTTATAAATGTACCAAATAATGTCCAACTCTTACAGAGTATATCATTAATTATTTCCCACTAATAAAATATGTTTCAGTCAATCGTTCTTATGCAAGCGTTTATCAAAATACGATTTGAGTATTTTCGCTGCTTACCCAATGTAAAAACTATTCAAATTATATGAATTAAATAATTTAAAGTTAAAATAAACGTATTAATATACAGAATGACACATTTTTTATTTCACGTAAAACTTTACTTTCTAAAAACTTGAAGATATACAAAAGCTTAGGCATATTGAAGAATTTTGTGCAATAAAAATATTTACTGTGTTGTCAATGATGCGACTGTGCCTTGTCTAGCCTTCCTTCCACCTCCGTCAATGTCACAAACCGCAATGTTATGTGATGCGAATATACAGTCTCTCACACTCAAGTCCATCTCCACCACCTCGTGGTCAGGACTTGACACTGTGTGCTAACGGAGTGAAGACGAAGACCGGGAAAGTGGTAGCTCCCCTTGTGCACTAGAGAAAAATCCACGGCGGGGTTCCTTAGACCAGTGTATATAAGCTTGTACGGAAGTCCCAACCTGCTGTGCGACCTACGAACAGATTGCATGTCTCCACTGAGGCACACAGTAGTGTCCAGTGTTAGGGATCTCGAGTAGTGTTGATCTGAAGAATGGGATCTAGAGCCCTGGAAGGTGGACACCTACTCGGGTGAAAACTCACGTGCGGGGTGTTTCGTAGGTACTCAGGGGATCGGCGTGAAGTCCCAGCCTAGTGCTGAGCCGATGCGGGTCGGACTTGAGTGGTGGTGTTGGAACAACTCTTACAAGGTGAGTCCTTGAGTTGCTGCGGTCTGGTCCGCCTAGGAATAGGACCGGTTCACGAAGCGGTATCGTAGAGGTTGGTTAGAACTCATTCTCAGCAAGAATGTCCTCTTTGGTTTAACCCGTGGGAGGTTCCGCTGTATGGTGAGTTGGTTTTTACTACTGCCACCACAATTGTAAGGAGCGTACTATATTTTTGTCAGTGGTATTCAACTACCTCTTGTCAGCTTTATGCTTCTGGCTGAACAGCTATGGTGAGCCCTGGCTCTATGAAGGGACTGACTAGTGAAGAGTGACAACCCTCCCAGTATAAAATCAAGCAGGTGATTCCTGCTACGCCTTAGGGCTCAGGTATAGGAGGGTAGTTCTGCCACACACACCGGCTGCAGTGATGCCGAACACGATGTGATAAATACTGAAGAACATTTCCAACACTCAACTTATGTAAAAATATAATTTTTATTGCATAATATTATACACGAATATTCGTGGAAATACAAAAGAATATTCTTTACAGCAAATGAAAACATTTACTTGTGTCAGTTTAGTTTTCTGTAAAGAAATCTTGCTTTGAAGCAAATAAGTACTTTGGTCTGAGGTTACTAAATGTTTACTAAATTTTAACTTGCCCAACTTATCATCGAAAATATTATCTTCTATTTTTATATCGAACTTGTTTTCGTCATTAGGATTCTCTTACGGGCATTGGTGCGTGAAAAGAACTTACTTCCTTGCAGTTACGAGTACTGTCAAGAACAATTGGTACCTATAATCACATTTATAAGGAATTTATGAGGATTTTTTGAAGTTCACGTACAGAAGTAGTATTTTATGTCATCAATTGCGGAGAAAACTAAAATTAAGCTTAACAGAACGACCTAGTTTAAACTATCAGGACACTCTAAATAAAATGTGTAAATTCACAAAGATTTTCCATGTACTTTTGCAAATCCTTGTAAAAGTACAAAGATTAACTTCGTTCGTTTCTTAAGTTACACAGATACAGTCCGTTATTCAACTAAAGAATTCCTTGTATATACCGATAGTGTGATAGTTCCAGCGCAGCATTTTTTTGTACATATGACAAGGCATTTCTTTACAGTTTTACTTCTGTAAATGTTCAAAACTTTTTCTTGTTAAATTATTTGTTTGAAAAGTTAAAATGATATTCTTTATTTTAAAAATCTAAAAATTTTGTAGTCCACCATAATCACAGTTTCACGTAAATTACATAGTTATACAAAAATCACATCTTTTGGAAACCACTTTTCTGGAATAAAGTGAGTATTCATATTGATTGCATGCTTCAAAATTTATAAAGGGGTTTTTCACTGAACTACACATTAAACGTATACAAATATAAAACAGAATAGCACGTACGTCATGGTGGCCCAGGGATAATTTGTGGAGTATCTAAGCGCGAGAATGCGGGCTCACGCGTAAGAGCCTCCTAGAAATATGATTTTTAATTTTCATAATAATTACATGTAACAATTCTTTTTTTCAAAATGTATTTATTAATTAATTTAGTGTTATTATTAAAGTAAAAAGGGTACTAATAATTAGATTTTTCCCGTAATGCAAGTGCAGCTGCAAAGCTAGCCATTGTACTTTTACAAAAGTATACTTAATATTTTTTTACAAGAACAACCATTGTAGTTTAACAAACAATATATTTGGAAACTGGGGTTCCTGAGAGATTTTCCTTGCAAAAGTACAAAAAAAAATTTACAGTGTAGCAGTCTAGAGTGAAACAATATTTGTTACTCTAAAAGAATCAATGTTCTGTAGTCTAGAGTAAAACAATGTTTTGTGGTCTAGAGTGGAACAATGTTCTGTAGTCTAGAATGAAACAATGTCCTGTGGTCTAGAGTGGAACAATGTTCTGTTACGAATATTATTTTTTTGTGGTAAAATCATTTTGTATTTGTTTTACAGTCTCCAAGGGAAAATCGTTTGAAATATGGTTCTATATAACAGAATATATTACCAGCATACATAGTTACCATCACAAATAACCACATTAATTTTTAATACTTTTTTTTGCCGTAATAAAATTGTTCTAGGAATTTTAGGTAAAAAAGTTAATTCTAAAATGGTCAAAATACATGTTATACAACTTAAATGTGTTCATAAAATAAATGTGCATTATACTGCAATTAAAAATACAATAGTTTTTGTATGCAACAATTCCCTTAAAAAAACCACACCTATCATTACTTCAAATATTATGGTATAAATATTTTAATAGTAACTAAATGTTTGCAACAGTTATATACTTACTAATACAAATATTTTCTTTGCCAAAAAGCTACTGTGCAGTTGTTTTGCATCCATTAATATTTTGTTTCTGTAACAAAACTGTGTTGTGGCTATGAGAATGTGTCTTTTTTTATCAGCACATACCTTTCAAATTCGTGTGTAGTAGAATGAATTTCCGTCTTTCTCTTCGTTACTAGTGCTGCAATGTTGGCAGTAGTGTAATCAACTTCAACTTACTTCAGCAGAGTTGCTGCTGTGTTCTTGTACGCCTGCTGCTAGTTTCTGCATAGTGTAAGGTAGTCCAGGCATGCCGTGGCAAGGGAGTTGACTTGCTTTGGCAACTGGCTAGCAACAACCCTGAGGTCCGATGGTTGGAAATATGTCGGGTAAAGGGGGGAAGGGAGGGGGTTGAAGGGACTTGTTGCGTCATGTTTACAAGTGGCTAGGGAGCGCTGCCAGGCCGACCCCGCACATCTGCTACCCCGCTTTCACCCTGCAGCCTCTCTGGACCAACACTCGTGGTGGGCGTCTACCCCCGTCGGCTCCGCGCCAACTTGCTGGGCATTATTCCCTCTGGGAGGAACGTCTTCTCTTCCAGCTGTCGCTGTCAAGATTTGAATATATCATCTGTGTGCTGTGTTTTCCTTTCCCTCTGACACTGTCAAAGGTTGCAACCACTACAACAACCAGACATTAAAACAAAATATGCAGTACTAGTAGTGCGCCCGCGGCTTTGCTAGACATGTGTCACTCAGAGCAGATACCTATTTGTACACCAGACAGGTAGTTCAGTCATCAAGCGCTAGAATGACAAATATGCTAGTTGAGTTAACTCTGCAGCAGGATGAGTAGCTATAGCAGTCCACGCGAAAAGTAGTCTTTAGTTTGCCCCTGCCACAAACAGCGACTTCACCTGGGCCTTATTTATAGTCACAGCAAAGTTTATGTTGTGGGGTAGATACAGACTCTTTACTGTAAGAGGTAAATAGAATGAAATACGTAGTTTACGCGGTATTAAGACTGATTTCTCCAGAGCACAACCAATGGTAATGATGCCCTCAATAACCTATTCGTTTTTCAAAATCTTCACTTAAAGTTATGTGGTGTTAAGGAATTTTGGCGGGATAATGTTTTGCTGAAATATAAACTTATTTAGTGCCCCAACCTTGAGGTTAGTGAGATGTGGACTGATGCTGTCGAGGAACTTCAGTAGGTAGTGGACTGCATAATACATTTTCGCCACTTTTGAACTTCATCCCAATTGCACTAATTTCATATTCCTTGCAGTTTTTGTGTGTTAGACATGCATATTTACACAGTCTTTGAAAGAATTTGACCCCCAGAACTTCCCGAACAATAGATCGGAACTACAAACAAATGCGCCACATAACATCGAAGTTATTCATGGAAACTACTCTTAAAAATATAATATTCTGGCTCATAGAAGTTTTACAACACCGCGTCTCGACAGAACAGTAGAATGAAACATCTGTATAATTTATTTCTTGCTGGCCATACTTGCTTTTCGGATCGTCTGCCATGAAAGTTCACAAACTAAGTTTCCTTCTTGCTTATGTTATCTTATAAAACAAACAATTTGTATTAATTTTAGGTACTTACGTAAACATCATTCTAAAGCGAACACCACCTCAATATCTCTACCAGTTAGAATAAGTATCACCGTCTGATACCTAACAAATTTTATGCTGTCAAATTTCGAAAATTCTTAATTTCAATGTTTGTTCAAGTATCCAAGTGAAGTGAAAATCATGTCGATTTCTCATTGAGTCAAAGCAAAATCGGCCATTCATTAAATATCACATATCGCCCCTGTAGGCCTACGGTACTTAGAGAGTTCGAATTTTGAAAAAAAAAAAAAAAAAAAAAAAAAAAAAAAAAAAAAAAAAAAAAAAAAAAAAAAAAAAAAAAAAAAAAAAAAAAAAAAAAAAAAAAAAAAAAAAAAAAAAAAAAAAAAAAAAAAAAAAAAAAAAAAAAAAAAAAAAAAAACCTCTTTGCGACCATTTACCTGTTCGTCATATACTATAGCAAAAATATACTGAATATCTCAATGGGTTCGATATATATATATATATATATATATATATATATATATATATATATAACACGTGACAGGTCCTATCACCTCCTAAGAGACCGTATTTCGAAAAACCGTTGAACCGCATTTTATACCTCTTTACTGGTGTCGCTTGAATGTGAAAAACACGATAATAATACTCTGTGATCAAGATTTATATCAAAGATTATTAAAAAAAAAACATTTCATCACTTTTTAACCCTTTTCACCTCCTTAGGTGGGAAATTTTTAAAAGAGATATTACTTTTCATGTATTTTAGTAAACATCAATGTTAAACAAAAAATCACGTCGCTACATAAAAGATCATCGTGATCGATTTATTGTGAATCGAAAACACTTTTTACCTTTTTTTTTTTTTTTGCCTATTTGCGGCTGAATGCGAAAATATTTATGAAAAGTATTTTAGATATTTACACAAGTATCAATTTAAAGCTATGAGCACTTCGATATCACGATTGGTTCGATAGATATAGATGAATAATCGAAAACACATTTCACGTATTTTCACCCCCTTAGTTATCAAATTCCGAAACGTTTTGGAGTCCACTCATAGCAATTTGTATGCGTAACAAATTGAAGTAGAAAACACGACGATAGTCAATTGTGTTTCAGTTATATAGACGATTCATAAAAAACATATTTTGCCCCTTTTTACTGCTAGGGGGTCGAATTTCAAAAAATCCTAAAACTGCTTCTTAAGTATTTATGTAAGCAACGTTCTGAAGTGAAAACCAACTCGCTATTTCGAAGGATTCGATGGATGTAAATGATTAATCGAAAACACATTTATGGTCTTTTCACTTCCTTAAATGTTGAATTTCGAAGACTCCTTAAGTTAGCTGACATGCACTTTTATGAGTGTTCTACTAAAGTAAAAATTACGATGATAGGAGTTGGGTTCGAGCTCTATTGGCGTTTCTTCGGAAATAAATGTCACCCTTTTTTATCCTCTTAGATGTCGAATTTCGAAAAATCCCTTCTTAGTGCTCACCGATGAGCATAAGGGAAACCACAAAAAAATTTCACGATTCTAGGTACAGTGCTTTGGGCTGCAGTTTGATATGTCAGTCAGTTTGTGTCCCCTTTTAAGTATAGATTGAAACATACCACCTCTATTCGCAGCGCATTAAACTGGCGTGCAAGGTTTTCGTTGTAGTCTTTTTTTCCAATATGACTTCAAGCGGTGACCCTAAAACTTTATTTGTAGAACGGTTGTAGTAAAGGCTAACGCTCGCATCTAGTTTTACACTTCACGAATTCAGGAGGCGTTTTCGAAAGGTTTCTAAAAAAACGTGCTGGATTTTGAAAACTTTAGACATGTTATGTTATCTGCTCTTACATAACAGCAAAAGGAATTATTTGAGAGGTTCCACGTAAACAAGAAAGCACGTGACAAGTTACAACACCATCCGTGTGCCATACACATTATTCTTGAGTGCAAGATCTGAGTAGGTCTTACTGGATCTCGACGCTAGGGAAGAGATTAGAAAGATTCTAGTAGCATACTTAAGTAAAAAATACGCAATATTTTTGAAGGTTTCATCATATCACGTTAGTAGATATTTCATTTATACAGTATACGGGCTGCTGTACTTAAAATAATGTATATTTAGGTGTAAACAGGAGGTGGCTATGCCGCATAATTTGCCCGCAAACACAACATAAGCCCAGGAGAAGGCCGTTTACATTTATTATTGACCACATGTTCATTAGTAACACGAAACATTGTGCCAGCTATAAGAAACAATGACGTAGTTTACTACACAAATTTCGAAGAGCTAATTTTTGAAATTACATTTTATTCTATGTCAATTACCAGGAGTAAACTTAACTATATGGTTGCAATAAATTTAGCGGCTTCTATCCAGCTAAACTCATCATTGTTTTGGGTGAATATTGTCTAAGTAAAATCGGGTTATAAACGTGGTTTTGCATTCATCATGCAACATATTATATTTTCCTAAGTCCGTGGATGTAAAATTGTAATGTGGTAACACTGAGCGCTCGATATAATTGACTCATAAGCGACGAAAAGATCTTCGAATAAACTTGCTTATTATTGTCGACTAAAGCATACTCTGCTTATTTATGTTTATCTATTGTCTCTAGTTTTCTTTGACAGTCATCTACAACGCAATGGAGTATGTCCAAGAAACTAAATTCAGCCATGCACTCCCATTGCACAGTTATTTCATAGATCATATTGTCATTATTGCATGTGTCAAAAGGCAAATGATTAGACCACAGATGCCGGGATGTATTTTTATGCTTTGCCTCCGGGGCCCCGATTAAATATCACCACCTGCTTTTTGCGTCAACGCAACGCAGTGCAACTGCAAGCAAGTAAAACGGGCCTTCTATTGCTGTGTGTGGGTATTTAATTCCAATTCAGCGCAACTAGACGTAACGAAGGTGTAAATTTGGCGTTTCACCCGTAAAAAGCGATATTTAATCGGCACCCAGGAGACTGAACACCAATGCCCTAAAGAATGTAATTTTTAGCCATTTTAAAGCTATTTTCTCAAATTATATACGATGAAACTAAAGTAATAAATACGTTTTGTTAGCAGTTAATGCTTTTTCACCTTTCCTGGAAAGAAACTATGTTTCCACTACACTTATTTACGGACATATGGATATAAACACTAATTTTACATAAAATGCCTTCCTAGAGACTACTTTTAACAGCGAGGTTCGAATCAACGACAAGGACACAGGAGGACACTGAGAAAAACCTGCCGGCGGACGGCGTCCACCACGCTCCCTAACTGTGCAAAAAAAATCGGGAGTGACCCTACCGTGATTCGAACCGGGATCGCCGTAGTGCGAAGTGAGTGGTCTGACCAGTACTGCCGTTGACGTGGTGTTGTTTCGTGTTGCAGGGGTGGCCTTCCAGCCTGAGTTTGCCGAGCCCATCGCTAACCAGACGGTGGCCGTGGGCAGAGACGCCACTTTCAAGTGCGTCGTGCTGCATCTGGGCGGATACAGGGTGAGTAACCCTCCAACCCGAGACAACCACACTCACTTCCAACGTGTGACAGCAGTCAGTTACATACGACCCAAGACGTTTAAGAAAGCTTACGAGGGCAGGGAGAGTAGAGCAAATTTTATGCTGCAAGTGGCCGAAAATTAACCAGAGTAAAGTTTACACGCGTGCAAGTATTCACGAGAGTATCTTCTTGATCTACTATCTCCTCGCTACCCAGCTCTCGAGCAGGAGAAGAATATTGCTGTTTGGTGGAAAGAATAAATGTAATCAGTACATAGAGAAGTGAAACCGAATAAAGTGTGTTCAAAATATCAAAACAGTTATATCACTTCCTGCAGGCCTATATGAAGAGTAAGTGTAATTGTTAAGGCTTGGAAAAATTTGCCAGTTTAATAACCTGCATGCTAGAATCCAATGTCCTATGCATTCTCAAACCGTCTATTTGTTCATTGTCTGCTGTCTGAATGAGTAGCAGGTAATGGACAAATAGTAGGGCTTCGGTGTACACAGGATAATTAATTCTAGCATGTTGGTCGTTGAACTAGCGAAATACTCCTAGCCATAGTAATTGTACACCTTAATTAGTGGCTAAAGTACGTTATGTATACAACAAGTCAGTCAGATAAATTTTATAGTGATTCAAGATTTCTGTAATTAAATTAAAAATTTGTGGCACATCATACGACAATTAGCAGCCTACAATACAATCTTTGACTCAGCTATTGTTCCTGTTGAAATATATTTAGATATGGTTAGTGATTATTTTATTTTAGGGTATTAGTATATCGTGAACCGTATTCACTACTAAATTGTTGTTAGAAATGAATCAATCGAATGCAATGAACAAACGATAAGTGCAGGTGAATTAATTTCAAATTCAGAGGGAATCGTCGTTGTTTCTATGAAATTAAGTAAACTTATTATTTACAAATTTTCGCTGATTTTGAACGGATGTATGTAAATAAATTATTTACAATAATATTGCTGAATTGAATAAAATTTTATGAGCTTTCTATGAAAACACAGATGACATAATACACAGTCTGAATCATGATGAGACACCGTCACACACAGACCTTATTCCTTATATTATTTGGATTAAAATATACCATACAGAAAACGTTTGTCGTATTCTCAATAATTGCAATTTATATTTTATATATTTAAAGCATAACTAATGTGTAAATAAAGCTTGAGAGATTTAATGCAGACATGTTACATAAGACGGTATTATTATGAACATGATTCTGTAATATCATACAGTCAGGCAGATTGTTTACGCAATCCGGTGTGAAATGCACCTGGTCGGTAAACACGTTGTAGCGGTAGATGGTTAGTTTTCTTTTTAAGAAGGGTGCACGAGTTTATTACATTTTCTGCTCCAAATCACGTATGGAATAAACCTTGTGTGTTCTTATTTATTAAATTACGCAATAACAATGGCAAAGATAAGAAATATGAATAAGTGTAAATTGAGTGTAAATTGAGTGCAAATCTTCCAATAAATAACGAAAAATGAGCAGTGATCTTATTTAAGCTTCTTTACCTGCAGTTACTTTAATGCAACTGTTACCTTTACTTTATTACGAAAACAAACTAAGCAAAACGACACAAAAAGTTATAACATGGTGGAGGTCAGTAAAAGTAATGCATTTATATTTCTTTTTAAATATAAACACGTTTTTGTATCAACATGAACTGAACAGTTGAAAATCATCTCTGAGTATACAATAACTAATTCAACAGCGACATAACGGTCCACAATTCAGTATAACTTCATTTTTGAATAAGCTTAGAGTAAGAAAAAATATAGTCGTCATCATAAAAATTAACTCGTACAAAAAAGCATCGGGTGTTTGATACTAGTAGTGTTAAATATTTAATTGGAACGTAAGGAGAGAGCAGCCTATGCTTTTTTATTTGAGTAATTTTTCGGTCAATTACATTATATTATTTTGAGCTTATTAAAAAATTAAGTTATACTGAGTTGTAGGGTATCTTATCGCTATACAGAAAAAAAATTATAATTATAGATTATTTTCAAGAATTATGTTAATATTTCCTCAAAAGCGGAATTTTAGTATTTTTCAATATTTTTGGTTAAGTCCGAAACCAAAATGTAAGATACTAGTATTGATATGTTTCACAAGGATATTTTAAAGTTGTTGACTTAAAAACAATTTTTCTGTCGCAGCCAAATGGCATTTTTTGTATAATGAGTGAAGTTACTAGGTCATAACAATGAAATTATTGCGTTTTTATAAACACTTAATACATTTGCAAAATTTCAAAGTTTCCGGACGTCTGGAAGTGAGTGAATAATTTAATTGCAATATTTCATTTCGTTCGTACATACATGTGAAGCTAATACAGTCATGTTAAAAATTTAGTTGAGCGTAATGAAAGCATGTTAACAATTTAATTATGCGTGAACAGTAATTCAAATAATATACGTTTTCAATGTTTGCATTTATAAATATTAATATTTGTACATTTGTAATAGTTTTATATCCCGGGGCTTTATAATATTACGTAGGTATTTCACAGAAAAATATTTTGATCATAACATGTATGTTATTAGCAATATAAACTCTGACATTAATACGATTAATTGCATCGAGAAAAAATTTCAGTGTTCTAAAAAGTGAAATAATTTTTGTGGATTACAATATTATCAATAATAGTAATTATTGTTACATAAACAGCTTTGGTAATGAACGGAAAAATTTTACCATAGGAATGTTTTGTAAGTAGCTAATATCGTAATTCGACTACTGTCATCAGTTATGTGGCTATGAATTGTTGTAAGGGCGCAGCGTACATTTCATATCGAATTAGGTGTGGCTATACTTTTTTTTTAACCATTATGTATGCTTCAGTGACTCTTTAGTTCGTATCGAAAAGGTTCACATTGCGTCAGGTTATTTAAGGCTATTTATTCAGTACCTTGATAAATATGAACGAATAAGTATTTTCGTTCCTACACAACGGGCAAAAAGGCCTGCTAATAATTAAGTTCCTACATTTTAATTTTTGTAACACAATTATACTAATTTCAAAACATAAAATGCGCCTAGTCCAAAACCGATACCTTGAAAGGTGACTGGGCTCTACTGAATACAATTTATCATGAAAATTGCTATACTTATTTACGTTCCTCCTTCCAGGTAGAAAACGCCCTTAGTGTACCTAGTTTTCATGTGAACATACGTACATAATTTCAGTTAAGATGTTAATGGTAAATGTTATTGGCAATACAACAAAGAAAGTCTTAAAAGACATCTGTGATATTTTTCGTGATTGCTCGTGACAATACTATCTTCTGCAGGAAAGAATGTAAGTAATTTTTGAAACCTTAAGCTCGTCGTAAGCACATAAACACTACAATTTAAAAATTATTTTATAAATATCACCCCTTAACTACTTTAACGGTAGCACAAATAACTGCTATAGTTTTTTGTATCCGTAAACGAATTTTTTTGTATAGGAAAGGTAATTTGCTATGGTTTGTATTTACACAAAAATATCGTGTTCTGAAACAACATCTGATGAGCAGCAAATACTTTTATTACAAACTAAAGAAGTACTTTGGACATACGCCATTACAGCAAATGGTGTGTCACAGAAAAAAAAAAGATAATACAAAAAAAACAGACAAGTAAACGTGTTTGCAACTGGCCAACAAAGTCAAACATATACTATTCCACAAGGAATTCAGTCTGCGATTTGCAATAAAACCAAACAAACGAGTACCCAAGCACCAAAAAACAAACCAAGGAAAAAAATAAAAACTCAGATTATTACACAAAAGTAATTCCGTCAGTAAGTTCGAAACAACAGACAAGAAGTAATAACAACAGACAGTCAAAACAAAACGAACTACAAAAAACTGGATAAACTGGATGTAGACGACACAGCAAGGTGTCTGTGCTTCTTCTGTGTCGTCTACATCCAGTTTTTTTAGTTCATTTTGTTTTGTCTGTCTGTTGTTATTATTTTTGTCTGTTGTTTCGAGCTTACTGACGGAATGCCTTTTGCGGAATAATATGAGTTATTTATTTTTCCTTGATTAGTTTTTTGGTGCTTGGCTGCTCGTTTGTGTTATTTAATTTTAAATCATTGACTGAATTCCTTGTAATATTGTTTGTTTTACCTTTGTCTTCCAGTTGCAAACAAAGTCCTTTTGCTTGTTTACTTGTCTGTTTGATTTTGTGTGTTCTCTGGTTTGCTGCGTCACACCATTCACTGCAACGGCTTATGCCCAAAATACTTATTTTGTTTGAATCTTCTCCCCGTTGCCAGAATTGTTAAAAAAAATAACAAATACTTTCTTCCTATAATTAGTATATTAATTTTTCAGTAGTATTTGAGTATGGGTGTGGACCTGTAAATATGTAAAAATAACTGTATGAATGCCTGTTTTTACCTAATTGCGTCCACATTCACTTTATTACACTGCAATAGGAATCCAATTTCGTATACCGGCGAAATATTTTTTTTTAACTTAAACGCCGGTTTTCATTCGAATTCTCGTTCCGCTTCTGGATTCACAATTTAATTTCCGGAATATATATTTTTTGCTGTTATTAATCACGCGCATTAAACTTTTGCTCGCCAATGAGAATCCAAATATTTGCCAAATGAAAATCTCCGATTGGAAGTATACAAAAGAATGATAAAGTTGTGATTGCTGTGATTTAAAGAGCCTGGAAAATGTAATTCAACTGCAACGTCTTTAAACACCAAACGCAGTTTCTTATGCTAAAGTATTCTGAAATTTTATTTGATAATTGAAGCAGAAGAATTATATTTATCCTAATTGTTTGCAATGTCTGTACCATTAGCAAATCTATGCCAAGTAAAAACTTAACATAAACATATTTTTACTCTAACGAATATAATGTATGTATATATCAACGTAGTTGTATCTTATGCTTAGGAATCAGCCATTCTTTGTTTTCAATATAGAAGGTATTTGTCGACAATGTTTATGATTTCGTACACAGAGAAAGGGGTTTGGTTGATCAACCGTATGTATGTTTGTATGTGGCCAAACAAGCATGTATTTGATTCAACAAAAGTTTTGTTGGCTGAGCAACATATGAAACGCGCCAAGTATTGGCTTTTTTGTCCTAACAAAATGTATATTTAACTGGACTAAACCATCTTTTGGGATAACTATACTTGCCAGGCAACCAAATATTTGGTTGGTTCAACTGTTACACGCTTGTCTGGCCATATACAAACATATATACGGTTGAATAAACCAAACATTTTTCTCTGTGTACTCGAAATTTTTAATTCATATTTCAGCTGAAATTAGCATATCGGCAAAAGTGACTATAGCAAACATATTTTAAGTCATTAAAATATGTGTACAAAAATATATCCTTGAGCGATTTAAAATATTTAAAAATGTGTGGGTTTTCTATAATGATCACAATCAAACGTCTACTCTTTTACGCTACCGGTTCTCACATACCGACAGTAAACGCAATTAATTCCATTTGGTAGCCAAAACACAATGCATAGTATACGAGAAAGATGCGACGAAAATATATTTGTAAAAAAATACACCGTTCGAACGAATCAATGTGTGCTTTATTTTTATCTCTTGATTAAATAAAATGGAAATTTGCGACTGGGAATTCAATATTTTTTATGGAGTACATTGAACGTTTGCATACCGAATTGGGAATTCCGAGAAATCCTATTTGAATTTTTTTTTCCTTGGTGGTCTTGACAATGTGTACCTTCCTAAGTGTAGTTGAAGCATTCGTTTAGCCATGTAATGATAAATTCAATTAGAATATTTCAATTAACGAATGCGTTCCGGAAACCATTGCTTACATCGCCACACGTAGGTATTAAATTTTAATATCTTTCAATTATGATCAAATATGAACACTTCTGAATAGCGCAAAATACTGTTAAAAAAGTTTTTTTTGTAATGATCTAAGCTCAGATTGAAAATGTAAATGACATAAAAATGTGTATGACTGAAATTATTTTTATGAAGCTTATTTTAAAATCGACGTAGTCATAATTCCTTAACATTTTTCTATGAAAGGTATTTTACGGAAAATGTATTATTTTTGGATTACAAACTTATGTGTATTCTGTATATTTTATAAAGAACATATTTATATCATCACCTACGCATTTCTTGAATCAGCAGCCACATAAAATTTTCTTCTTCCCGAAGTATTTGCAATGATCTGAAATATGAAACTAAGTGTGATTTAACTAAATTATGTTTATTAACTGATTGCTTACTATTAGTGTTTTGTAAAAAATTAAGATATAGTTTCAATACTATTACAACAACATTTTTCAGATGAAAAAATATGAAATTATTTTCCAGTGACTTTCAAGTGTTTGGTATTGCAACAAAAATAACCTTAAACGTGAATGACTTGAAATGTAAGTATGCTACAATTCGGAAATATGAAGTGAAGAGAGGAATTGCAGCTAACGAAATTGGGAGTAATTTATTTAAAATTTAATTTCATGGCAGATTCTCGACATTCGTGCCTGCAAAGAGGATTAAGCAACCTCTCCGTTCTGCTGCCTTAGAATTCTGTCCGTCAGTTTAACGGCGGCCGCACAAAGGGATTGCGGTGCGCAAAAAATAGTATTACGAGAGAAAGTTGATAAAGTCGGGTTGGAAGCCTTGTAAATGGCTCTGATTAGGCAGGGCTTGAAACGCGAGTCCTTTCACTACCGGTTCTGCGATTTCACTCGAATTATAAAGCAAAAAGAAGACACCATAGTCGCAATGGATTCTTGAAAATTGCACGGAAAGTTTACATATAATTGTATTGTGTATTATGTTTACGTGATATTTTTTCAAATTAAACACATAGGCGATTATATTTCTTATATATATTTCTCTAATATTAAAGCGTACAACTTCCAAATAGCATTCAATATACTGAATACATTTTCATTATGACTTTTGCTAATTTTTTTGCTTTAAGTAAATATTCATGACTAATTTATTATCCTTATATTTACTCTGTTGTTTTGCTTAATGTTGCTGTTTAACTATAAAATTAAAACTAAGTATGTGTCAGACAATGGCTGCGTTGCGAAAAATTAATATGAATTAATATTTCTACATTCTTCTTTTAACGACTTCCAACGTTTCAAAAAAAAGTTAACGCTATGAACTCTACATCGTATAAAGGGGCATATATATTTGTTAAAATGATTCATCTTTCTTTACTAGAAAGGCATTAGAAACTGATATCGGAATAGAAATGTGAAACTACTCATACAAGAATTCGCCAGTAACTAATCACGTTATAACATGTATGATGTTATCCTGTTCAGTATACAACCATTTAACTTAAGTGTCAAGACTTTGTGCAGTGTATTCAGTTTCGAACATACTTCTACCGACTTAAGTCATTTAAAAACTAGAATAAATTATTTAGTCAATCATATGTGTACTGTTTAGTGAGTATTTCGTTATTTTGGCTGCTGTGTAAAATTCTGGAACGAAGTTAGCACAGCTAAAATGCCACATCATTTCAAACTGTGAAAGAAAGTTATTTCTCCTGCATTGTTTGGTATACTTATTTATATTACTTAGCTGTACGAATGTCTTAATAAATAACTATCGTATAGCTAAATTATTTGCGTTTAATTTGTATTCAGCTAATATAATCTGTTATATATTAAAAGTTCTTTACGAAATTTAACACAGTTATAGATGTATGTTAAATTTCATTAAAAGTCATAATTATTAGTAATTCTTATGCGCCTACTAAAATGTAATATCAGTAGCTATTTTTCCATTGTAATAATTTCTTGGAATTTTCTGTCGGGAAACGAAAATAAGCAAGGGAACAATAAGTTAGCACGGAAGGTGAAGACTCACCCGTAGAGCATTATTTTCTTACATAAAAATTTACTAAAAATAATACTTATTGCGTTACAGTATATATATATATTTTGCTGGAAGTAAACATCTATGTGCAGTCCTATTTCTGACATTCGGAAACCTGTCGGATGTGTGCCAGTGACATTTACGCACTTAAAATATGTTATACCGTGAACATATTGGCTACAAAGGAGAGATTAACAGTCGAGTGCAATAATGAAAGGTGGTTTACATGAGTCTAATGAAAACCGATTGGCTAAACGAAATATATATATATATATATACACGTACAATTTTTTCGTTTAGCCAATCGGTTTTCATTATATATATATATATATATATATATATATATATATATATATATATATATATATAGAGAGAGAGAGAGAGAGAGAGAGAGCTAGAATTAAATATTTGAGGTTTTTATAAAATAGCCCAAAATTTTAATGTTTGGTGAGAACATTTAAGCATTTTTTTAGCTGTGAATGTTATTTTTGGCTAAGCCAATAAATACAATACCGCAATATCACTGTGAATGGATCATATTACCTGTCTCAATCAGTATCGCTCATTACCATTCACAGCCACACTGAGCGTTGACATATCTGTATGAACATACATGATTCGTAAACGCATAATTATTTACGCATATTTATATCATCAATATTTACGTTTTTGGTTATTTTTAGAAGTCCTGTCGATACTGTCTGTACCTGTATACATCACCATGAAATGCATTAACAGATGTACAACTGAAATGTTGTCACAGAAAATACCACATAATACTCGAGGTGGGATTAAAAACGATTGCAAGCACAAACGTCATTGTTTTGCTGGAGCAATAAAATATACTTAAATGTTTTTGCAAACAAAGTATTACACTCGCATTAAACCAATACTTTACACGCAGTCATAAGTACTTTCCAAACAAAGTGCACATTTTGTGTCTACAATATCAGGTGTGTTGCGTTGGTAGTTAGTTCTGGCAACAAACTATTTTGATAGCTAAAGTTAATATTTATTTAGTCCTGTTCGAACAAGTATCTGGTTGAAATTTATTTCAATGTTTACATTCTTGACTTATTTACACACGGAGAGAGTGGCAATAACGCATTCACCTCAAATTCATCACATTGTAAAGAGACGCTTAATAGCACATCGCAAGCCGGTGGCACGGAACACGCATCTGTTATCGGCACTTTAAAGGTAGACTATTATACGTCAAGAGATCATTGACACCATACTGAGAATTCTCAGACGGTACATCTATTGATCTTTGAAAGAACTGTGCAATGGGAGTGCATAACTGGATTTATTTGCTTGGACATACTCCATTGCGAAATTAATGGCTGTCAAAAGAAAACAAAAAAGAAGACAAGGAAACATCAATAAGCAGAGTATCCTAATCACTAAAGCATACTCTGCTTATTGATGTTTTCTTGTCTTATTTTTTGTTTTCTTTTGACAGTAATTTATTTTGCAATGGAGTATGTCCAAGCAAATAAATCCGGTACATATATTGCATCGTAGTCAGGTGTGATCATATCGCTTACTGTAAGTAACTGAACATTTTTGGAAATATTCCTGCACGCATGATACATTCTTAAACTAAATATTTTATATACGAACATGTCACCCCAGTAAACCAAGAGTGAGCCAAATAAATCGATTAAAATATAACAAGGTGAAATTAAGTGTTTTGAACCCATACTTTAACAAAATGTGAAAAATTAATCCCGTAACAAGTCAGTTCGTACAGAAAAATATATAAATTCAAAATTTTACAACAATTCATCATACGAAAAACAAAGTAAAATTAAAAGTACCAAGGTCTCCATTGTCGAGAAGGAGACAATATTACACACACACTGAAAGAAAAGCATAATCTATGTTATTTGACAGGTTGTCAGTAATATCTTAACTGTTTCTACAACAATCTGTTCTGTACAGTTTATAATATGTTCTGTAGTAGGGGGAAACACTTTTTTTTATACAGAACATAATATTGCTTCTACATAAACTATTGGTGTTGAAATAATCCAGATAGTATCGACAACCAGACTGGCTTGCTGTCGCAATTTTAGCAGAAGTATATTAACTACAACAACACTTTTATTTCAGTGCAAGATGTAATAAATATGACAACGTCCGCGGCGAAACTATGACGGCACACATGAAGACAGTATTTTTTCTTTGCACGAACTTGTCGCGGCATTTTATGCACACTTTAACTGAAACGTGGAAAGAATAAATTGGTGTAAATGGTCCAAAACTTTTTTTTTTGTTGGCGCAGCCAATAGGGGTAGAACTGTCTCCTGATTGGCCGCGAATCTTGGGACAGTGGATATTATTGACTATTGAGCAGTTCACTTGCATATGTATTGCACTTTACACTACAAAACATTTTTCATTATTTGGCTCACTTTTTTAGTCGATTTTCGTTAGATTTCGCATTTTGGATTTGTGTAACTTCTGTGCTACGTTTGGTGTGAAAACACACCCGTATTTTATTTCCACCTGTAAGTGTGTTTAAAATGGTTTATGTCTTAGATTATGTGCTATGAAATTTTGTTTTGACACTTCTGTACCGCAATTTTTGAAAACTACAATTGTTTCAGTGGAATACAAAACTGGAATTTTTTTACGTACACTGTAATATATGAAATGTTTCCCCTCTGCATGTCTTGGAGTCGGGGAAACTTATTTTATTCGTGAAAGTTTGTTGCAGTTAACAATATGGGTTAATCAAATCTGCACTCTAATAAATATTGCAACGCTTAAGTAAAAATTATGAAATTATATTTTTTATTTCCCGCAGTTTTAATGAGATAATTAAATTTAAAGAAACTAGTAAGATTATTATTTTTTAAGTTTAACTCTTGTGTATTCGTAGGCATGTCTACATATACAATGAATTAAACAAAATCGTTTCCTTCAGATTTAATTACTTATGAGAAAGTTTTCTTTAATGAAAACAGTGTAAACATGAGGCCCAGTGTAGCACTGTAATTTTCGCAATAAAAAATAGATTTTTCTATTAGTCAGAATTTTTACGTGTAATATATTTAAATCCCTTTGATTTCAGTGAATGGGTTGGCAGGAGAGGGGCAACACCATCGATTCAGTCCCAGAGACAATCCTGCCCTTCGGAGGAGTAGTCTAACCAAGTCCCTAAGCTAAGCTGGACCTCTCTCTCTCTCTTTCTCTCATCCTCCGCTCTCATACACTCTTTCTCCACCCCAGCTCGAGCCCCTGAGCAATGCGATATACAGAGCAGGATATAATTGAATTTTTCCGGGCCCATTCTTCTCAAAGTTCATTCCAGGGACCAGAGGTTTTAATTACCCGGCTCTGGCTCGTAATATGGCCTGGATGATGAATGTTCGCTGGGACTGATGCGGCAGCAGGGAAAGGGGTGTGCGGAGCAGTGAGGGGTAGCTATAGGGTGCACATAGTGTGGGGGGAGGGTTACCTGTGTCCTTGTTGTACCTGTTGCTTCGGGCGGTGTGAAGTAGCGGTCTTCGATTCTCTCTGCTGCAGAGCCATCCACATGAATACTCCCAGCCACACGAGATACTCTGTAGTTAGCCAGTGGTGGTTCATACACGTCTGCCGACGGTAATGAATTCGAAATTGTTGTACTGATGTTGTTGTTAACAAATGATTTTGTATCGTATTTTCAATTTATCGTAATGGTGTTAAAAGTTACTTGAAACATAACAATTTGGCATCACGTCGGCTAAACGCAGAACATGGCAATACGATTTTAGGCATAATTGACGTTCTTAAATAAAGTCGTTACGTATTTATACATAGGCCTATTTTGTTATAACCAGATCTTGTTAATTACGTTCTTGAAAACTATATAAATAAAAATGAAGCTTTTTTTGCTCCATATTTGATGTTTCTAACATATTTTTCACGTTCATTTCAAATGTTCTGGTTGCTTCCAGCACGTAAGTTGTTTTATATACGTAGGTAATATATAAAACGCACGTTAAAATCAGAAAGTAAATATCAATAAAGATAGTAAGTGATTTGCTATTAAAAACAGCAATTATCTTAAAATTATAATAACAATGGTGATTTAAAATCGTGTAAGCAGTGTTTATTCATTAATCACAATTTTTTTCCCCGACAGGTAAGTGCTTTATAGAGTAATCGTTAAGAATTGGGGATACCTTGAACTTCGGGAAAATCATGAGCACTACTTTATAAAATGTTTCAATAAAGTTTTGTGTGCACCAGACAAGTGTTGTGTACATTTAATGTTTATTTGCATGCAGCAGAAACAGTGGAGTCACATAAAAATTTAAAGACATTTAGAAAAACTAATTTTAATTGTTACCATATCTTTAAAGTATAAATTTACGGTACGGAGTATACGTATTACATTCAGTATAAAAATTTTTAAAACATACAATAATTCATATAGGGTTCCAAATTTGCGTGCTTTGTGTCCAGCAGAAATCTTATAACTTTCTTCCATCCCGGAGACCCTATTTCTGCTTTATCATAAGAGAATGTGAACATTTGCTGCTGAATATGTTCACAATGCTCGTTACTCAGTGTACGCAGACAAGTGAAAACAAATCAATATGTAAGTGTAAAAAATCATGAATCTTGACGGACAGTAAAATTATTTATGATCTTACTTTAAATATAGTACTTGTTATTTACTTTTTGATACTGGCTTATGGAAAACACGTATTTACTGCCAGCAGTAATCGCTTTAGCGTTTCGAATTTCACTTCTCCATGATAGTTATTTGTTGGAGGAAACGCTGCCAACACTCTTCACTTACGGTGCCAGGAAAGACGTGAAAATAGGAAATTAATTAAAAAAAAAAAAGAGTATCGCTCATATTTTGGACAAATTAAACCATTGCCAATGTAACATAATTAACTTTGAGTTTTAATGTGTGGTTCATGGAATGAAGTGTTCACATTGGAAACGGTGGCTTCTCACACAAGCAGCAATTTTTATAGCATTTATCTTGACATTTGTCTCATACAGATATGTGCTGACGTGGAACTTGTAAAACTTTGGAGCCAGGGCTTCATGGCAGTTGATAAATCAAGGTACTTCAGTGTGTGAATTGATTTACTGCTAATGCCATGTATCGTTTTAAGAAATAAATAACCGTCAAATAAATTATATTGGTTCATACCACCCATAGGTACGCCTACTACAAATGCCATGCGGCGAATTCCCTTAGATCAGGAACTCCCAATCGTATGCTCGTGGACCGAACACTGGCCAACCACTGCATTTTGAATGGCCCGCAAAAGCGGAAATATTTTGACTATGTGTTAAAATCTATAACCTTACTCTAAAAAAAGGTAATTTCGTAATTGGCAATGTTTTTGTTCTAAATATCGTGAATACTGTGACATGACTTCAAGAGGATACTGAATAACTCAGAATGTGCGATTATGTTACCGTCTGCAAAGGCTGTAACTGTCTGGTGGCATTGTCATCTTGACAAGTATACACCGTATTAATTTAGGCCTATATATTGTGACCAGGGGCTCGATTTGAATTAGCGTTTATTCAATAGCTTGGAAATGGTTGCCCGGCCCTGCCTTAAACAAACTCATCAGTCAAACCGAAAATATTAATTATAACATTTTCTTACCACTGGTGCCAAACTTTGTTGTTGCTCTTCAAACGTTACTACCTCACAGAAAAAATATTCCGATCGTTTACGCACTTCGTATCAAAGACACGATATTCCAAAGCTACACGATAAATATTTAGCTCACGATAGAGAAAACAGAACGAATGCAAAAATATGCGAGCACACCGAGAGTCTTTATGACACTGATTGCTAGATACAACAGACTACCAGGCGTCAGATCTATACCTAGAATGAGCTCATTGTCCAGTCTAGGTCCCTTGTTAATTTCGGTAAATTTTCTCTGTCTACACTGATTGCTAATGTTTTATGAGTGACATTCCTGTAACAAAGATTAGAAAGCTTTAAAAACAAAAACAAAAATTAAAACGTAACATTTTGACTGATTTCCTATTCATTAGGAATACTGAATAAAGTTTTGCATCAACATGTTGCAGTCAAAACCATGTATTTATGGTTTGACAAATACAATTAATATATCAAAATAAATATTAAAATACCTAAATGTTTATTTTAAGTAAACAAAAAATAAAAAGTTAAACTGGATTTTGGGAGAAAACCGTGTGTGATTAAAAACTGATTGCATATTTCAAATGAACTACCATTGTTTCTTTACGAACTACCATTGACGTTGTTCTGAAAATAAAATATACAGTTAAAACAATTAATAGTTGCCTAATATACTTTATATCCAGTCTGTATTTTGCGTACCTGTCACTGAAATATTTATGGCTGATAAAACTAAACAATTTGTATAGGCCTATTTGAACTCAGCGTGTAAAGTGACGTAAGAAACCGTTATTTTTCCTCTTGTGCCAAAGACCTTGTTAGTCATTGTTAATACACAACACAGGTAAATGTAGAAAATACTAAATTGTGAACTTTTTTTTTGTATTATGAAACGATTTTTTCCGGACAGCACCGACACGTCATAGGAGTAAATTACATACGAAACTACTGGACGAAAATCAATGCGCCTATTCTTTTGCTCGAAATAGCAAAACCTACTGGCAATTATTTATAATTCGTTTAATAGTACTTCGTAAATTGGCGCTTCCGAAACAAATCACTTAATTATCGCCCACTTCCATAAGGCGAATACAAGTGGTCACACAGTGTGTGCAATGAAATTTGTAATGCAAAAAATATCAAGTATTTTTAACATAAAATGTAAATCTGGGCAATTACTAAAAACCACATTCTCATTTGCAAATCTAATTAAAAAAGTGGAGTTGAGAAACCATACTAAGTCATTCATGCGTGTTTTATTCTTTTACAAAAAAAAGGTACCAGGCGAACAAATATGTTATTCAATGAATTAATATCGAATGCGATAAATTAGTATTTTAAACAAAAATTCTTCAGAAAAAAGACAAGCAGTTCAATTTCTTATTCAATACATAACAAGTAAATTTAACATTTTTTATAACTTTTGAGTGGAATAATATATTTTGAAAACCCTTAAAACATTTTATATTTTTGGTTACTAGATAATTAGGAAATATGAAATATGTATAAGAAACGAAAACACAATAACAAGGAAATATTAAATATTTTTAAGAAACAATTATTCGAATAATGCCTTTAAGGTTTACATGGACTATGATGTTTAATGCCATATAGTGAATTTTTTACATACGATTAGTTAATGTATACAAAGTTTACGTTTGTCAACAGTAAATAATTAATTTACACACCAAGCTAACGTGAACGTATAATTTTGCCAAATACATGACAATTTTAACAATATCGGGTGTGATTTAAATTAATTTGTAATTAAATTGTTTTACTAGCTTACTGTGTAACACCTACAAAACGAATATCTGCACTCTTGTTATGCTTAAATAACTTACCTTTATAAGCGGCACCTTGAAAATGCCCGATATGACATTCAAACGGGAAAATTTCGTGAACAAAATCTAAAAGCAGTGAATCGAAACAAGTAACAACTGCGATACCCCTGCAATCTAATATTTTTATTTAAATTAGTTAAATATACATTTTGCAGCCTTAATGATTGAAAAGAAAAAATTTTCTAACATTTCGTTTCAAGTTTTAATAAACAATTGTTCATTTGACTGACACATGCCATGACATTAAACTCATATCACTATAATATCAGTCTAAGCACAACATCACGATCCTCAAATACGTTTATACAGAGGTACAAGTGTTTTAAGTTTTTATTTTCGCTAAACATTTCTACTTTAAATAAAATTTGTCATGCAATTGTTCCATTTGTGTACACGTAAATATTTGAGACTAATCCAGTTATCTACATGTAAATATTTGAGACTAATCCATTTATGTACACGTAAATATTTGATAGTAGTTAAACAGTGAAAAATTTAATTTTGTCGCATTATAGTGTATCTTTCACAATAACAATATTACCGCCAAATGAAAAAAATACTAGTCAATCTGAATTAAATATTAGAACAATGACCATAACAAAACATATTAACTAAATATAAATCTTTACAAATATTTTTCGCAGCTTTAACTTTAATTAGAACGTCTAAATTTTTAAATCGGACTACGTTAGTGTAACCATTAGATAGAAATTAATACAGGTTCCCTATATAAAATAAACGATGAATGTGTGTGTATATATATATATATATATATATATATATATATATATATATATATATATATATATATATATATATAAAATTGGTGCGTATACAGCTTCAAAATAGTTCGTAAGTATTAAGTGATCCATTTTTTTTGTGCTCACCATAAAATAATTTTGTTGTCACCACATAATATTGTGGTTGCCAAAAATGATTTTTTTGTTTACTACAAATTAATTTGACTTTCTGATTACAAAAAAAATAGAGCTTTATTTCATTGCAAATGTTTGTGATATACATTCGTTTACGTGAATATTATCATAATTGCTTAGTAGCAAAATAATCAAAATCAGATATCAGAAACACTGACGTCCATAGCACCGCTGAATCCGAACGATTTTATTTTGAAAAATTATTCACTGTCGTGACCCACAAATCATTTATGTAACTAATTTTTATTTGTATTGTAAAAATTTGACATGTTATAGTATGATAAAATTTTATGTACCTCAAACAAATAAATAAATTATATATATATATATATATATATATATATGTGTGTGTGTGTGTGTGTGTGTGTGTGTGTGTGTGTGTGTGTGTGTGTGTGTGTGTGTGTGTGTGTCACGGGGCACTTGACGGGGATAAATCTGGAGTAAAACCAGGATAATTAAAACTAAAAGTGGTCTAACTTCAGGGGCAATGTGTGGGTTAAACATAACAATCAGGGGCAATGTGTAGCTTAACGTAACTATTCTCCGTTCACTCTAAGTTGAGTTCTGAAGTAAACGAATAAAGTAATATCATTGCACTTCGCTAGCTTCTAATTGGCTCAATTTGTGCATCGCGCCGACGTACTATTTCCAATCGACAAAACTGTGTTCAGTCGGCATCATAGGAAACAACAACGCCGTATATATTAAAACAATATTGCGTGAAAATTTCGTACGTGCTATCGACATAGGGAAACAAAAATTACATAAAAACTTGACAAAAATATTGACATCATGTGCAATTACAGTATATTTCAAAATTTAATAGTAACTGTCAAGTCATGACTAACGAATTTATTCGAATATTCTGGTATTAACTTAACGAAAATTTGGTACTACATGCAGAAAAACAGTTGTCAACAAAATGAGTGATTAAACTTTCTGTAAAGTCCTTCTGGATTATTTTGTACTTCGTATTTGAAAAATGACATTTTATAAATCACCAAACAATCTGTCGATAATTTACGATACATATTGTTTTTTTAATATAAAATAATGCTATGCGAGATTTTTATTCTTGCCTTATAAACATCGCCTCAGCTTGTTTAGTAATTAAGACATATATCCACGTTTCGAAAACCATGCAAGACAATTTCACTGTTCACGTCCAGCATCACATAACCTAATCCGCAAGCGACGTAAATATAAACCGACGCGAGGACGGAACATAATAGATCAAGGAACTTTGGTTTGGACCACGCGGCCGTGGTTCGGACGAAATGGAACGGAAAATGGACGAACGAAAAAAAAAATTTGCAGTAACCACAACATTGACGCGTTAACGTCCAAAAATACTTTGAAAAAATAAAACACTATATCTGATTGTGATATTTCTGACTTATTTTTACTGTGGTACTTATTACTGAACTAAACTTTTGGTATTTTCAGAGTATCGTACATCTCTAAATACTGGCAAGTGTACCAAGAAACTCGTACGTTTAACAGCGCGTCAGTCGTAAATAACTCGTGAACCAACTGTACGGACGTGTCGTCCGCTAACCATAATTACAGTAATAAACATATAGCGTCGTAGATTGTGTTTGCAACGTCTGTACATGTTAGATATTTGTTAATAAAATTCTAACATTAAGTGATGGAGTGGTAAATTTATATGTACACGACAGATAACAAAGATCTATTTCTTATGCAAGGTCACAGTACACGGCGGTCGGCAGCCAATGAACATGTTTGTTTATAATTTGCTTTGTTTATCCTAAAACTCAACTAAGAGTGAACGGGACAAAACAAAACATCTCTGATACTACTCGCTCCTATAACTTATGCAAGAGGTAGATTTAAAAAACTACAATTTATTAAAGAAAATAATAATTCATAAAATTTATTACAGAGAATGGCATCTGACAAAACGTAGACTCAAAAAGGTAAAATTAAAATTTAAGATTGATTTAAACATGTTAAAGTTATGACAATTTTCGATTAACCATTATTTTGACCAAACTGAACATTATAAAATATTTAAAAGTACAAGTAATGAATTATTTAAAAAAAGTTATAAACGATCCTTTAAAGCGCATTAAAATCGACAATAGTAAAGGGTTTTTATTTAACGGTATAATTATTATTACAATTATTTTCTTCCGTTTCAAGTAAAGTTAGACCTTTGCGTGTGTGTTGGTGTTCAGACTGAGACTCGCGCTCTCTCGTTGTTTAATTTATCACAATAAAAATAATTTAAATCTTAACTTTAACATTCTCACTTTAACTTTCGCATTAACCTTAACTTTAAATTACCTTCTATCATTAACTGTACCGTCTGCTAAACTTAACATTAACTTAGCACTAAGGCCTCGACAGGCGAAATACTTAAGGTTTGTGTTGTCAGTCCACTACGGCTAGGGCCTCCCTTCCTCTTCTCCCGGCCAAGCCCTTGGAAGCAGGCTTCTCTGCCGACACCAACACTACTATTTCAATAACTTCTATCCAAAACATGAATATCACTGGTATTTGCCCTTGGGAGGCGGATGCCATCCCAGTGATGATTCACGCCCGAAACAACATTGCCTGAGGTTCCTGTCAGGCCTCCGAACCCAACAACACGTACATTCCCAGCGGACAAGAAAATGGCGTTCAACAGCCCCGTCGACACGAACTCTCCTGCCGAGTCAGCAAAGCTCTGGCCAGTAATCCCGGCGCGACCGACACCCGGGCACTGAGTTTCACAACTCACGCCCCTTGTTGCCAGGTGAAAAACTGTTCAACTTGCTAGGAAAGGTAACTGACGCGCGACAGTCAGGACTTCCTAGAAGTAGCCAGCGAGGCTGGCAGAAAGTAAAGCGTTCATTGCGAAATAACCAGGCCTCCGCTTTCCCACAGCAGAGTCAATGACTTTTTAACCCTCTAAATAATAAAAATTAAATTAAAAAATGTACTACTTGTGTACATATATACAACACACATATATATATATATAATTAAATTACAGGGTAAAAATTGTTGATGAAGAAAATAATTTGACGATTTGACGATTATATATGTATTAGGTGTGTGTGTGTGTGTGTGTGTATATATATATATATATATATATATATATATATATATATATATATATATATATATATATATACACACTTATCTATACATATAATTAAATTTTCAGGGTAAAAATTGTTGATGAAGAAAATAATTAGACGATTTGACTATTATATATTTATGTGTGTGTTTGTGTATGTGTGTATATATATATATATATATATATATATATATCAAGAACTTTACAAACACAACATTAGACGAAACAACGATGGAAATACGAAAGAACACAGGAATTTCTCTTAAATGAGCAAGTTGCGACGTTTTAGGGGCTGACATCTGACAAAGATCGCGACTAACTGATCTGAGAGAAATCTCTATTCTTCTGTGTTTCAACTGTCGTGTCGTCTTGTATTGCAATTGTGATCTTGCTGTTGGATCATCATTAGTGTGTAATGGACGACTTGAAATGACGCCGAGCTCCAGTCTGGTTTGAGATACAGTTCCTACCTCCATGGATACCGCAACCGAACTTAACTTCATACAGACGTTTGGCTTCACGTGTCCAGGATGAGATGTACGAGAAGAAAATTGATTATTTGTTTGGAATTTGCCGCTTCTTCGGGTAAACATTTATCTTATGCATTAGCGTAACTTAACCGCGAAATGAAAGTAATATGATTTACACTTGTGTGCAAGTCTATGAGTGCACAACATTTTTGTTTTCTTCTATCACCAACTACCAAATCAGCATGTTTGTATACAAGCTTTGTGTCCCACAGTACTCTCCCCCTGCGGTGTGACGTCAGAGGACGTGTACCTCATGCCGTCCATATCGTCTTCGTTTTAGTTGTCTGTATTTGCTTTAAAATGAGATCCTGAGTTTTCTCAGATTTCTTTGTTTTTTTTTTCTCTTTGTTACTTATTTTGCACTTGAAATTTTATTTTATTTTTTGTTTGTTCTGTAATTTGACACAGTTAATGAGTTGTTTTGATCCAAATCGGCTTGTTTGCCCTTCTGCTTTTCGTTTTCACTTTTACTTTCCTGTGACGACATAGCACTACAATTACATGACCACGATATTTATCTTAGTCATTAACTTAAATTGCAGGTATCTTTCAAAAACACAACTGAAAAAATTTGTTTACAAGTCCGAAACAAGACTTATATTTTCAAATAAAACGCTGTCATTGGTAACCTCATGACTAAGAATAGTATTATAAATATTCGTGTGATTATTATAAGCAAATCTAATGTGAGATGTAATAATAATCTGATAGTTACTTTTATTAACCCTACACATACGGGAATAAAAGAGGCAAGTGTTTGAGTAATTACGGGAGCACAACTGCCCTTCGAACGTAAAATATCTCTCGTTTTAAAGTCGTAATATTAAGCAGAATTTAGCAAGCTTTCAGAGTGTTTTATAAGTTTTTGTATTGACATCTTTGAAACACGAAATGAATAAAAAATTTCTGATTTATTTTATAACATAAAATCATTTTAAATGTACAAATACAATTATAAGAAAATATTGCTACTCCATATACTTTAAATATAAAAATTCAGTGCTACAGAATATAAAATAGTAGGACAAATTTAAAAAAAATTTAAATCCTAAAAAGGTTTTACTTTGCCCATGTCAAACATCGGCAAACACGATACTTATATGTTAATGTATTTTTTCTTAAATATATTTCACTGCCAAAAATCAACTAACGAGTGTCATTTCACCATGTTGAGAGTTTTATAAATCGAATATTTGATAGTTCTGAATGATAACCAACTGCGCTAAAGAGATTTTCGGTATGTGAGAGGTGTTTGTAATCTTTGCTAAAGATGAATAAAATTATAACCGGTCATAATGACAAAGTATGTAGTAAAGTGAAAGCAAAGCAGAGCATAACTGCTGGGAGCGTATGAGGGTAGAAAGCGGCAAATTGGGTACTCCATTTACGGTTGGCTGGTGGCTTGATTAAAAGAATCACGGAGAGGAAGTAAAGAGAATATTATAGACGAAGGAGCTCTGTACCACGTTAAAATATAATGTCGTGGAGAAACAAATGTGTAACAATATGACTGCTGCCAGAATTATTATAGAGGGAACTTACTTTAGTTAAATATTTAGGTAGCTGAAAACAATTGCAGTTAAAGAGATTATAAAGTGAAAAAATGTGCAAACCATCTATTTTAAGGATATTTAGTTCATAATATATTAAAGCGGTAACAACAAAATTTATATTATTACTGTCTAACTGCTCTCCTAAAGTTTTTCTATTAGAACAGTGGATAAAAATTGTATCTTATTAACTTACAATCAATATGATAACCTTGCCTTATTTTAGGTGTGCAGGTGAGCGTTATATTTTTATGACGTTCTCTATTTTTAATAACTGTAGTAAAATCCTAAAAAAGACTTAGTAGTTCAAAATAATAACTAAAAGAGTAGCATCTTCTTATTAAATGTGTTTAGTAATTTTATATATATATACTATCTAATGTTTTCGGGAAAAAGGGGAAGAACAGCGCTGCAAGAGCATGTGTACACATGGGACATACAATTTATCGGCGATCGTAAAAACTGTCAGGAAAATAATTATTGGGACTTAGCTCTTACAGCAAAACATAGGTATTTGCACGTAGTATATTTTGATGCTATTAACTCAGTTATGTCTATTTTGGCACTTAAGTGATTAAGAATGTCCTTTGTACACACACACACACTTTATATATATACATATATATATATATATATATATATATATATATATATATATATATATATATACATACACACAGACAATAATTTTTAAACTTAGTAGAACTTGGGAGAAGCATCAATTATTTAACAATGAAATTAATATAATAGTAACAAGAATTCTAAAATTTAATATATTTTGTGTACTTTGTTTCAGGAGTAATAAATTGAAAGTTATAAGATTCTGTAACAAATAAATCGAGAAGCGATTTCAAATTTTTAATTTAAAAAAAGTTTTTTATTGTACCTACAGGTAACAACACTGCACTAATTTAGCTACAAAATTTTGTCGAAGATAAAATCGATATTATTCCAAAATAAGTATGTTTGTTGTTGCAGATACTTTACGGAAAAAAAGTGTATCATATGAGTTCACTTTTAACAGTGACATTTATAACCTATCCTGAAATAACCCGAGATCCACTTTTATCAGCGCACCTTTAAGAGTGTAGCATCTTGCAAGTCACGCGTTACGAAGGTAGTAAGAGTAAAATATTGAGCAAGGCGTTTTCGATAATGCCACAAGCATTTGTCGCTGTTGACTGCTGCAACTTAGATTTATAGCGTGTGTCCCAGCTGGTCTGGAAATATAAAGCGAGAGCTCCGCTGTGCTGGAAGCCTTGCTCTTCGCCTCACAAAACAAATACCTGGATGCTTGTATCAGTGCACAGCAAATAAAACACACATATCTTGATGTTTTGTATTGTGTACAGATTTCACGCTGAATTCAGTACCTTCGATAATAAACGTAAGTTTTTATTTGTATGTACAAATATTTTAAAACGCCTGTTAGTTGTGTATTAAAATTGTTTTCTTAATAACATTTAATAAATTTTTTAGCGAGAAAATCTTTTTTCCAAGCCTGGTTATGAAACATTCCTCAAATTACCAAGCCACAAAAATTAACTACGCAGTATGTCATCAAAAAGAGTTGTCGTTCAGGAAGTCAAATGTAGTTGTATGCACATATATTGAATTAAATGTTTTATTTTACAAACAATATAAGTGCAAAAGACATATCAAATTATATTAACATGCCTATCTAATTTATCATTTGAAACATTCTATATTGTACTTCATCGTCTAATTGACATTTCACCACGCTCCTTCGTTAGTAATGAAATGAACTTCACTTCGTCTGATTCTGTATGTTTTTAAGGAAAAATATATTCGTTTTTGTTTCACTGTTGCCTTAGACATCGCTATAAATTTGTGTTCTGAACGAATTTTTACATACTTAGTTGTTGTTAGTGCAGAAAAGTGGTTGCATTCAAATACTAACATAATGTTACAAGTTTGGAGAACACAAACTTTATATGTGGGCAATTCCCACGAGTTCTTTGAGATAGAGGTCTATAATTACAAATAAAAGAGTTAAATTAAGTACTGGATTTAATAGCTCACAAAGCTATGAAATACACAAAACAGTAATCAACTAGAACTCTCACAACACAATTAGTTATGCACACAATTACTCCTGTGTCACAGACACGTTAATTAATTTTGACAATTAAAGCACAAGAAAAGTCTACCATCAATTAAT
>PNEQ01123200.1:16978-54702 GCA_003012365.1 Medauroidea extradentata | reverse complement strand
TTGTTCTAACATGTGTGTTTCTGCTGTGTATTGGTTCTAACATGTGAAATTCTGTTGTACAACGTTTCTAAAGTATGTGGTTCTAAAATATGTGGTTCTAAGTTGTGTGTTTCTGTCATATATTTGTTCTAACATATTTGATTCTACTGTATGGGTGTTCTAACGTCTGTGTTTCTTACATAAGACGTTTCTGTCATCTCTGTTTCTAACAAATGTTTGTTCTATATTATGTGTTTCTACCGTGTGATTGTTCTAACATGTGAAATTTCTAATTTATGTGGTTTTGGTTGTGTATTCTATTATATGGCAGTTCTAAGTTGTGCGTTTCTAACGTATGTGTGGTTCCCTTGAATCGCAACCCTCTACCTACTATACCACCCCCTTCCCCCTATCCTCCCTTGCAAGTCCCTTCGACAAAAGGCGACATCCGGCATATCAGGCAGCTAGCTACCTGCCTTCTGTCTGAAGAATTTAGCTCTGATGTCTACTACATGGCAGCGCTACCCTCCACACCTCCAAAACCCCGAGCTTCGGTCCCCCACCACCAGGGCGACACAAAATTTTGTGCAACACGAAAAGCCTAGGCGTTGAAGTCTGTATATCTTAGTCGTCTGTGGACACGATGTTGCGCTCTCGGGGTTCGTTGGCAAACCTGCCTCTCATAAATAGATCTGTAAACCAAAATATAAAAAAAATTGCTATTTAAATTATTAAAATTGCCTACAAATTTAAACTGTGTTAATACTCGATACAATTGTAGTGTAGGCTTATGCACCTAACACATGGAGTTGTAGTGTGCCCACCTATTATTTTCTACGTGAAATAGTTCAATCAATTCACAATATGTTTATCTACGTAAAGAACACACGATTAAACTAGGCTTCTGTAATTAAAAAAATGCAAAATGCTTATTAGAAACATGTTTCTGGGGTCTCTCATAATGGCTCTTGGGCGTAAAATACACGATAATACCTGTTGAGTTCAAGGTGTATCGACGAATAGTTAAAAACACGTTATATCACTTTTCGCACCTTTTAACTCTTTAGGTAGGGAATCTCGAAAATTTCTGAAATATATTTTTAGGTGTTCCAGTAAGCATCAACTTTAAACTAAAATCATATCGCTGTACATAGTTGATATATATATATATATATATATCGATTGTGAATAGAATAAAAACATTCTACAATTGTTTATCTCTTTGGAGATAAATTCGGTAAATAAATTAATAATATATTTTCGATATCTCGATCGGTTAGATAGATATGGAGCAATAACCGAAAACATATTTTACCAATTTTCACTCCCTTAATTACCAAATTTCGGAATGTGTTGGAGTCATGTGTTAGTAATTTGCATACGTAACCAATATTGAAGTAAAACTCACGTTGATAATCCTTTGGATTCGAGCTGTGTAGACGGTTAGTAAAAAATACATTTCTCTTCTTTTTACTCTTTGGGAGTCGAATTTCGAAAAATCGAAAACTACTTTATGGGCATTTATGTACGCAACATTTTTAAGTGAAAATCAACTCGTTATCTGGAAGGATTCGATATATATGGATAACTAATCAGCAAAAAAAGCAACTCTGTATCCCGAAGGTTTCGGTAGATATCGATAATTAATTGAAAACACGTGTCAAGTCTTTACGCCCCCTTTAAGGTTGAATTTCCAAAAACCCTTAAATTAGCTAATATGCGGTGTTTATGAATGATCCATTGAAGTAAAATTTACGACGATAGGCTGTCGGGTTCTAGCCATGTAGACGGATCTTATGAAACACATTTCCCCCCTTTTCACCCCCTTAGAAGACGAATTTCGAAAAATCCCTTCTTAGTGCTCGCCAGTGACCTAAATGGAACCCATAAAACATTTCACATTTCAAGTCGAGCGGTTTGGTCTGCAGTTTGACGGAATGACTGACTGACACATCAGTCAGTCAGGTTTCTCTTTTATTCATAGAGATATCTGTTAACAAAATATTAAAGATATAACTGTTTTAAGGCCTAAAATGTCTGTTGTGTGATAATATTGAACGTAATTTGCAGACAACAGTATTTTAATTATTTATGTTGAAACGCTATAACAATTTTATTATTTATCCTTTAATGAAACTCTTAATAAATTCACTACATTTTTGCAGCTCTGCTTCTTCCCTGACAAAGTCAATCTCGTAAATTTCTTCAAATATCTTTTTTTTTTATTTTTGAACTGACTATCGATACCTTAATAAGATAACACAAATTATCCAGTGCATAAATGAATACTATGTGTACGAAATTCCGTTTTAAATAAGTTTGTATATATCTTTATTTTTGATGCCGCGTGGTAACACTGTCACCATTCGAGACACATACGTGAATGGGCGATTTATAATATTCACTCGTTCACTAATCTGGTATTCCAGTCTGTTTAAGCGGGCAGTGCCTCCAACTACTCTAATGACAAAACATGTTTTTTTTTTTCAACAAATATTGCTTGAAACTAATGTTTATTGTACCATTTTCTTTCAAGCACTCGAGAAAGCATCTTAATCCTGTTCTTTCGTGGCCATATCAAGTGAAGAAATTTGGACGGGTCTCACAGATTTGGTCTTAAGAATTGGCGAGCGATATCGTTACGTGGATGTGAAAGCATCATGAGAATGCACGAGATAGTAAAACAAAAAAATCGAATAGCCGCTGTGAAACACAATAATAAAATTGGAAAATCCGTGCCAGGTATCAAAGAACGTTATTTTTCGGTGAAAAAAAAAAAAAAATAGAGCGGGGTCACGTATTAAGTCGTGGTATTTTTTTTCTCGATGGAATGCTGTTAACAATTATTTAGGCTAAGGATGTATCGTCAGCAGTGTACCGAGTCTTGTCATTACCTACTTGTTAGCAAATATCTGAAGCTTTAATGTGAATCATATCGATTTGACAGCAATTTTTGAAGCTATCTATTTATTCTAATTTTAACTCTAAACTTTAAATTTTAACTGTGTTTGCCAATTGAACAGAGATTACAGTTTCGTGTTTATGACGACCCGATACAGAAAATCCCAAACTTCTCATTACTGATGTTGCAAACAAGAAAAAAACTTGCTTCTTACTCGCTTTAATTACGTTGTAACTAAATATTTCTGAAAGGAAAAGAAACTTAATACGTGATCTGTAACGGTTGTCCGTTTCCAAAAAGTGATTCTCGAACTTAATTGTGACCCATTAAACAAAAATGTTTATTTACTAATACACGCATATCGACAGCGCGACAGTAAAATCTTTCATATGTAAAGGACGTTATCTTGGGCATGTGAGACGTTTTAAAATAACATTTACAGTATAATTTATGGAATATTAACCAAAACCATGTATAATTATTTCCTTGGCCTTTGTGAGTATGAAATATAACTAGTCAAAAATTGATTTTAGATGATTTTAATAAAAAAATGTAAAATAATCCAATTGAAACGTAAGCAACAACATCTAGTGAATAATGATAGGTAACAACTATTATCTACCTAACTGAAGGTAATACAATAACTATCTATATTAGGACTTAAATATTGCTCAGGTTGTTGGTACAGGTTCGATTATCGGATGAGGAAATTGTCTTTTACTATTTTTGTTATTTCTTAAAATTCTTTTGTACTATGCAATAATTTAAAAATATAAGAAGAAACGGTTTCAGTGTGTCTGAAGTATAGCCATAGTTCAGCGACTTTTAGAAAGTTATTGTTACTAAGCTGGAATATGATCTCTATATTGTCGAGAAGTATCGCTACAGAGCATATAAAACAAACGATTTAAATGAATTATTTTACTAAATATACTCAGCTCTTTTGAAAATGATTTTGACGTGGATTGTACAAAAGTATGGCATCCATACTTTTTGACGGGTGTGGATTTGAGCATTAATAAAAAAGTAATGTTCTATTAAATAGCTAACAACTTCTTTTATGCTAAATAACAATAAAATTATAAATAACTTCGTAATTTTGTGAACCGTTCTGGAAATATTCATTGCCTAGTTCACTTTTTTTCCTTATAAATAACATCTGAAGTCGAAAGTTCCAAAATAAAACCCAAATTCATTTGAACAATGTTGCTTTGTAAACGTGTTTTGTTTAATTTTGAGAGCATTTTATTCTTCGGGAATTTCTAGGCAATAATAATACGTAATAAATGGAATTACGTCAATTTACACACAGATAGGTCGGCTATGCTTATAAACACTGCAGTAGTTACATTTAAATGTAACGTTGTAAGATACAGAATAGCACTTGTTGATAACTTCAAGTGATTGGAAGATTATGTAACATTCGCTTCAATGGTGATCAAGTTGGGAAAAAACATTATTATATATTTGTATTTAATAATGTTAGTTTTGTAGACGTTACGTGGTAGTGCAGCTTCCTTTTACAAAAAAAAAAAAAAAAAAAAAAAAAAAAAAAAAAAAAAAAAAAAAAAAAAAAAAAAAAGCTCACACATTTTCCTAAAGTGGCATTTCAGATTTAACTATTGCGCGGTTTTCGTTCTTATCAACTGCGAAGACCAATCAACATAATGAAATTAAAAAAAAAAAAAAAATCACACTGAAACCACATGTCACGAGCTTGACAAACCCATTAAAAAAAATAATAATAAATTGCAGTTTTTAAAATTATTTTTGCTACCGTATAAGAGATTCTTTAGTAACATAGCCAAGGTAGTCGATGGGTTTTTTGCGTCACAAGGTACGCTGGCAAAGATTAGACATTGCCCCCCTTAAAAGCTGTAAGGTCTTAATTAAAGAACATCCGTAGAATATTTGCGTGAACAGAAGCGCGCGTTAAGTGATTTAGGCAGACGATAATTGCTTGACATTTAATATCAATTAGCCTATAGCAAAATGCTTGAAAAGTGACTGTCGCGCTCACACATCAACACCAAAACAATGTGAACGAAATTGCAGTAGCAGAGTATTTATTGAATAGCTACAACTCCAAAATCACCCATATATATTGAAAATACTTCCCTAGTGGTGCTGATGTTTTCAAACCTGGTAAGGAGCAATGGAAGACAGCTTTTCACAGATTTTAGTTTCAATGCATGTAAAATTTTTGTCGGGACACTACCAACCAAAATTTCCAACTAATATTGTTTACAGCCAAGAGTGAAACACGGCCAGAGTTTGATCACGTAATCGACAGTCATGTCGTGCCTGTCAGTTACATTATTATCTTCCAATACTACTTCATGTTAAATAAAACTGTTTAATCTATTTGAGCGATCATAATCATCTGATTGTGCCTTTGTTTCCCAAATGGAGGTGCCAGTTGAGGTCTGGCTTGAATTTGTATCAACATAACAAAATACTATTGCAATATGAATAGTATTAAAAAAAACATTTCGTTTTAGATGCGTAGGCCACCACTCTATTCAAGAGGGGATTTCTGAGGAAAGTGGATGGTGATATAAGGCCATTTCTTGTCTCTAAATTTTTTGGGAATTATTTGTTTAAGCTTAAACGAGAGCAGATATCAAAAGTATTTTGGCAGTTTTGTTTAAAATGGTATTTGCAGAGATATTTTTTCGAAAACAAGTAATTATAAGTTTTAGACTAAAAAGTCAACAAACCAGAACTTTTAAATTACGTAATTAGCTTAAAAAAATTAGTATTTGCTGCCTTGAAAAATATTAGCCAACATTCAGAAGACGATTTCAAACAAAACTGCCGACAAATGTCTTTATATCTGCTCACGTTAAGGCGTAAAAAATTAATACAACTAAAAAAAGTAGAAACAAGAGAACACGGCCTTAACATGTAGACTATAACGCATACCGCGATTTTTTAAAAACTATATAACTAAAATGTAATAATAATTTATAGCACATGCAAGGGTTACAGGACTTTAGGATTTCATAATGTGGTTACCAGAACTGGTAGTTAAATCAACAATTACAATAATTTTGTTTGTGATATTTGTATAAGTGAAACAATATTTTAATAATCTGATTAAGTGACTGAAATATTTACCTCAGTAGCTATGGACATGCATATAGATAATCAATAGAACGCAAATTGGAAATTTCGGTGTCCGAAGCAAGACTTCAGTCAATTAGGTCATCCAACAGTAAATATTTAAAATTAAGTTATATAGTACCACATTTTATTTTCTTATCAGAATTTATAAATAATAACAAAATAATCCTTGCATGACAAATTAACATATACATCAATAAATCGTAACAAATAGAGTTCATTACGAAACCAATACAGATGTTTTGTATAAATTTAAGCGTTTATTTTTTATTTTTTAAATTAACAGGGAAAATAAATATATTTCTGTACTATCTATATCAAATAATGTTGTTTTCATTATAAATAAAAAAGAGTAATGAACATTTCGTAAAATACCAATTCAATACATCACGTTAGTAAATGCCTTAAAAAGAACATTACACAATATGTTACTAGCACAAATGTAGTCTCGTGGAAAATAATTCATCCGATATGTAAATAATTTGTACCCTTAGAAATTTTAATATATATAAAATTAAGTTTTACTATACAACGTTTATTTCCTCATAAAAATTTATAAATATTCCGAAAACGATTATTGCATACATTATTTCCTTTTGTTTATTTGAGTACCGGGGAAAATCATGAAACAATGTAAATATGTGTACTCTCTACAAAATAACTGTATTTGGGTAAAAATAAAAAAATTAAAATGTAAATTTCGTCAAATGCAGGTTAAAAACATCACGTCAGTAACCGCCTTAAAAAGGAGCGTTACCCACTGTGTTATTAGCACAAACGTAATCGCGTAATTAACAATTCTTCCAAAATGAATATAACTTACATGAATGCAAGCAAATTTTTCGCATAAATATATATTTGGATCAGCATAGTACTTATTAGAAATATCGATGCTATTTATACATAATGTTCAGAAATATCAATAATATCACATTTAAATTTAATCCTGTGATTTACGTTTTCTCTCGTTATGTTTGTACGTATCTATCATACCGCCTTTTCGCACCATTTTACCAGCGAATATAACGAGTCAATAAAAGCTCAACAGAGCAGAGAAAAATAACATAGCCACGAAGTCATGTTGTTTAAACAAGCAAAGCAGAAAGTTACTACAGACGAAACAAGTTCGTCTTGCATTCTGTGAAAAAGCTTTCGGGATTTGACAGTTAGCAAATCCGTGTAACCGTACCCTGTAAAGTATAAGAGACACTTCAATAAAAAAATAATGAAATTATATTTCCTAGTACACAAATTTCCAGGTATTTTTTAATGCTGATTCAGTGAGCGGGTTAAACATGAAAGTGTGAAATGGGCCACAAAGAATAATAATCCTTGTAAGCAGTAGACTCGCAACATACTGATATACAGTGACTACAACTGCTTAGTCTTTACTAAGCAAACAACTTACGTTTTTAAATTTTTCGAGCTGTTAAACTGCGTCCAGAGGGTCACGTACAAATTTGAATTTATTATTTGTATGATGTCTGTCATTATCTTCAAGATACAAAACATTGCAAACATATTTTTGAAAATCTCTTCCATGTAGCTTTACACGTCTCTATTTAGGCTGATTTATTTTAAACGACCTGGGCATAACTGAACATAACTGAAAATAATATACAGGCTACTGTATGAACTTGATACCGAAATTTTCACAAATAAAATCTGTGGGCTGACATCCCTTCATCTTCAATAGTTGCACGCTACTCAACGATATCCTTGCAGGTGGCTCATTTGTTTGCGTATGCGGACAGTACCACGTTAGGTTTCTCTGTTCCCGCTATATAAAAACGCAACCATGGATGTATGACTTGGAAAGACCTAACAGTAGCGACGTTGTAAACGCAGCAGCGCGCTTGTGTTCTTAAACTTCACAATCAAACCAGGCAGTGAATATAGCTTTAAGGGCGTGGTTTACCTCAGTTTCCAACGTATTTTTTTATTTTTATATTAGTTCCAGATATTATCTTCTTATTTTAGACATAAATTGTGATTAAATCTTACTCTTCGGAAAATTTTTTTATCTCTCGTAGTTTTTGCGTAATGAGTCGTAAACGTCAAAATTTGCACTTTACCGTTTTATGTACGTCACTAAAGCCTACTGACATACCAAACCGAAAAAATTCACAGAGTATAATAATGTTGTAGGCGATGATTTGACATACATATATACAAGAAATATAATATTTTGTATTTAATAAGAGATGCTGAATTTTGAAATGAAAATTTAAAATGTCAACAATTATTTAGAAATACAAAAACAAAATTTTTTATGTACGTTAAGTCATAGCCTGCCACATTGATATACACTGTGATTATTTTCGATTTCGTATGTCAGTTGGTTTTAGTGGCGTACATAAAACCGTAAAGTGCAAATTTTGACGTTTATGACTCATTACGCAAAAACTACGAGAGATAAAAACATTTCCTAAAAGGAAGATTCATCACAATTTAGGTCTAAAATATGGGAAAAAAAAATATGTGGTACAAATATAAAAATAAAAAAAGACGTTGAAAACTGAGGAGCACCGCGCCCTTAAGCATAACGATTCAGCAAAGTATCTGGATCAGCAATTATCAGGTTATTTTGTTCCTCCTAATTGAAGGAATGGCTTTGTTCTGCTTATAATTATGTACAACACCACACGACTAGGTACTGGTAGTTTTCGCGAAATAATTTTAGCACCACATAGTTTTAATGTGTTACGTGTATATCAGGAACTCAGCTTCGTGGTTATTGACAGTGTTCTTTATGCAGATTAGTCGCATATTTGTCTCTGCTAACCAGAACAAGGTTACTGGGATACCATACGCCTATGATTTACCGGTAGAATTCCAAAACTTTGAGAGTTAAAAACTTCTAACAATTGACCAAGGTGCAGTGGCGCATGCGTACACATAAGTCATAGAAACATATTTTAGCTCCAATTTTTTTTGGCGACAGTTAGCAGCCATTTTATTTGGAACAGAAACAATTTTCTTAATCTACAGAGTATTTAAAACTTTGCTTTGTCTTTCTCAATTTATGGTCAGATTGTCATGGTAGCCTTTAACTGTTAGTAGACGAGTTATTGTTATCCTAGTAAAGTGTGAAGCTTGGTTGCAATTTGGTTTGATATTTGTTCATACTTAATCTTTCTGAGACGAAATCAGTCTCGAATGAGAAGCTACATAACAAAACCACACGCAAATTGTCGTCATACGTCATACGACAGTGAGGCCAACAGAGAAGGAACACAACTTACGTGACAGGGACAAAGGGAGGCATTGATTGAAGAAAAGATACCAGCATTTGCTTGGAGTCACCTAGGGAAACCATGTAAAAACACTATGTCAGGATGCGTCGACTGGGGATCGAAACCGTATCCTCCCGAATTCCAGTTCAATATGTTACCGATGCGCCACGTCACTCGGTGACAACTTTGAATTCGGCGGATAGGGAAGACAAAATAACTGGTTGGTAATTTTAAATTGTATATCTGTCGGTACGTGGTACCTATTGAATTATTTGTCTGTATACACCAATTATATATTACTGAAAGCTGGCGCAAGAATATCGCCTTCAACTTTCATTGAAGAAAGTCCGGGTTCCATTCTAAGTTTGGCCGTGCTGATTACGGCTTTAAATTTATTTTGCTTTATCTTTCTAGAATTTACATCTCGTTGACAGCGTGATTCATAGAGATGGTTACACGTATTTATGTATTCCATCAAAACAAAACACCCATGCCTCACCCGGGACTTGAATCCAGAACCTCTCGCACCACAAGCCAGTGCGCCAAGCACCTGCGACACGGAGCTCGGCTCGGTTTTCAATGATTTCCCGAGATCACTCCAGGCAAATGCCGAGAAGATTCACTAGCAAATGGCATTGCCGTTCCTTTCTACTATATCTACTTGAAGTGTTCTACTAATTCCATTTTGCTGTTCAAGAGGTAATGAAAAAAATGTAAATAGCAAGAAAAATAATTAGGGAACTTATCTTATTATACAAGAATAATATACGTTTCATACTTCAGTGAAAATAAATGACGACTTGCAGGGTGATATGTGTAATTCATACTCTTACTTAGACTACGGTGTAGTCACGATGCATTTCGCAACATACCCAATCAAATTCCTTTTTTTTTTTTTTTTTTTTTTTTTTTTGGTGGCACAATTTCGTGGTCAACACGGACGGTCAATAATAGAGCGATTGTATCTTGCGGGCTCCCAAACTGGCTGTGATATGTGACTCTTACGTGCGCTGCGTGTTTGCCTAGGTACACAGGCGTTTCATTTGTTTAGCAGCATATCATACCAGAAGTGGACTTTAACTTTTTCAACCACTCATTTATTCTAAATATCACAGACATTTACACACAAAAATACATGAACACGAGTATAATTTTTGTTATTATAAGATGCTTTGAAATACTGACAGACGATTTTTCGGCAGTCTTCAGTTGGATGGTGCTGCAGAGTGGGGCGAACTATCGAATTTCCTTCTAGTAACTTAATTTGTTTTTAATCATCATATTTCAACACTATACATTAGCTGTTATTTTGAATGATGAAACATTTTAAGATATCACATGTTCATGGTCAAGCGAGTATCACACGGTAGCAACTAAATGTCTAGACGACAATTCCCCCAACCCAATCATAAAAATCCCAAAATGGCACCGATGACTTCTGTAACATAGCAATTGATTATTTATATATATCCGCATTATATGTTAATGTTTAGGAATATTGACGTTTGTTTGTCTATGTATACATACGTATCATTGGCCGTAGACGCCTCGAGCCGTGTTATTTTACTACATGTTCATGTTTTTGTGATGTATGTTGTGATAGAATTTATCAGTGGTAATGGTCTCCAGGTTTCTTCCTATGAAAGTAGTTTCACTTGAACACCATCGCGTACTGTGACCTGGTTTGACGTGCTATCGATAGTGACTAGAGGTTGTAAAATTGAATAAGAGAAGTGAGGTGTGGGAAGTTTGGGACGTTGAGAAAAGAGAAAAAGGTTCGACACGAATTAACGAGAGCTAAGAGAGACGACGGAAGGGATTTTTCGACGAACGTAACCTTCGAGAAGGACGACGAGGCTCAATATGAAGAGTTCTACCAAGAAGTCTACTGTATCAGTAATGAATTGATAACGGATGCAGGCAAAACGACGAATGCAGTGAATTTCTCGTCGCGAGTTATCTTCGACGAGGTCCGCCAGGAGGGTCGTCGTTCGGGGCCACTGTTCAGGTTCTGAGGGCTGTCTGCAGGGAGTTTCACCCTATCGCCGATGACCAGGGCTCGTTTCACACCATCCAGAGAGACGAATTCAGGCCCTACTCCGTCGTACTGCCTAGCCGACCCGACCTGTTGCCCTGTACAACTGATTCAGCCATCCCAGGGGCGACGTCATTCAACTGACGAGGTTTCCCAACCGTAGAAGAAGACGCCCGGTAAACTACGACATCCAGAATTGTCCAATTACTCATACACTACACTAGCCATTAACAAGCCTAGACAAATATACTTAGAACTGGAGTTCCTATATATTTCTCGTATCGCATTGAGCTACCAATATATTAAACCCACACATACCCGCCGTGTAACGTTATGATGCGAACTGAGAAGCCAATAGTGACTTCAACAGCCATATCCAGAATTTAATAGTCGGTCGCTAACGTGGTAAACCAGGTCGAGAACCCACATATTTTTAATGGTCACACCATCATCACTCGTTAACGAATGATAAGCGTCTCAAACACACTTGGCTTCTTAAGGTAGTCAATTTTGCCTGGTTTTGTTCCCTCCGAGCATTACCACTGAGTAGGAAATTATAAACATAAAAGGTCAATTAAAATTATAATAAAAAGAAACTTCGTGTTATTGCTCTCTGGGAATCGGGCATGTTTAACTCCACTGAGGCACAAACTTTGTTCTCAGACAACGATTGTATTTTCTCTTGCTTTTTAATTAGCCCTCAAACTAACTGTAAGGTAAATATATATAGGACTTGACATAACCTTATTAGGAATAAAAACCAGGAAAACTTTACACTTCAACAGAAGATGCTAGAGAAAAAATATAATAAAACTATATGTGACGTTCAAGGATGTATCTGCACTAGCAGCTTTACCGCGTCTCGTCCAAACAGTAATTGTCAAGCACATGTACTTGTTTCTGAGTGCAGTTTTTTATGCTTGTCCTGTCTAAATATTGACAAACACTTATTCTTATACATACATATATATATATATTTAGATATATATATATTTATATATAGAAGGAGGATTTTCAGTATTAGGTAGCACCAAAACTGTCCGATTTCTTACCTGCCCTCCAACAGCTGTAACTGAATGTGTAGCAACGTATTTAAATATTTATATATGCTCTAGAAAACTTAAATCATCGGTCAAAATATTTAAGTTAAAAACACTCATTCTAAATGTATTGAATTAGATTCCTACCCAAAGTACCTTGCTTTATGTTTCAGCCATAAACATAAAAACTTCGAATTTGATGAAGAATTTTCTGAAACAACATGTAATTAAAATACTAGTTTTCATATACTGTGGAGATTAAAAAACCTGCCATCAAAGCTAATGTAATTATAAAAAAAAATTATATGTAAAATAAAACTGTGTATTTAATTTTCTCGTCAACTCAGAAAAGTAAATTTTAGGAAAGTTCTGTTCTGTGCGTTCAGCGTCATTGGCATCACTTTCACATGCTTTCACTTGCGAGTAGCTACGATAAATTTGAAATTTGAAACATCTAGAACATAAAATGCTCTTGGACAAAAACATTAGAGAGGTTAAAGGCATATCACTCTCATTAAATACCATCTCAATAAGAATTTAATATCCATACAGTTTCATCTCTTAGACATTCCTGCTCATGTTACGTAACACTGAGCTTGTTCAGTTAAAAACCGTGGATGCTAGGAAGGTGTCTTCTGATCTTTGAGTTGCAGCTGGCCGTTCTTCACTACCACGACAAACTCCTGCGAACATAAAGTAATTGACATTAGCTAGGCGTATGGAAATAACTCATGTACGACTATTAAGAGCACAGAATAAAATATCTATTCTTAATACACACACATAACACAAGACGTAAAAAAATATTACTCGTTCCATTTAAAATGTTAAGTAACTTACATGGGAATCTCTAGACATAATACCAATATTTTCAGATGCCAGAAGTCATGATTGAAAAAATACACGTTCCTAATGGTCTTTGTGACTAAAATCAACACTCTTTAATATAACTTGTCATCATTAAAAAAATAAGTGTAAAGTGATGTGAATATCCACATTATATTTACCAAAATATTTTGTAGAATATTATTGTCAAATAATTTTATTTTTGTGCGTTTATTATTGGCTTCGTGGCGGGAAACTTTAATTTCAGTAGAAAAAAATCGCTCAAAACATATTCTAAAGACTAATATAAAGCTGGTACTAATGATTTATTGAAAATGTTTAAAATTAAAATTCAGTATAACATGATATCTGGTATTAATATTCTTACTTATTAATACTATTTTTTTTTTGTTTCCTAGCACCTAGCAAGGTGGTTTAAAAACGAGCAATATATTTGCTCCGTGCTATTAAATAACGTAAGACACGCAACAGCTTGCTAAGCCAGAAATTGTAATAAAAAAACGAATAAATAAACACATAATCCGAAAAAAAAAAAAAACATTCCCACGAAAAACCTTCACAGATGTTACTTAAACTGAGCGCACAGGAATGCGGTCGAATCAAAGGCTTTCAAGTGGCCAAAATTATTTCTATATTTTTGCATAGTAAATGTTCATTTTTAACAATGGAAAATATAAGACATTTAGAAATATAACAAATGTGGAAGAATTAAAATAATTTTAACTTTATTGGGTAATCATAATTTCATATTTGTGTACAGTTAATACAAAAATGTACGAAAAATTCATTCTCTGTGTCTGAAAATATTTGTTAATTTAACGAAACCAATGTGGTGCTGTAAATTTATTGAGTGGTTCTTTCTACCCTACGTTGTCCCCCCTTTTTATAGTACATGAAATCATAACAACCACAACATAAATACTTACGCCTGGAGCAAACGACAAAAATAATTGAATTTAAACTAAGTCACAAAAATTAGGTATTTCTCACATGAAATATAAAAACTTTGATTAAGTCTTAGTAAAATAATTTCTAAAAAAAATTCTAGAATATTGAAAAATATCCTATTGTCAATTAATTTTTTATTTTTATTACTAACCTTAATTTTTGTAAACATCTTGTCACAAAAATATAACATTCTATCACAACATACATAAAATTCGGTAGTTAAAAGACTTTAACTATGTACCCCTTTTAACATGTTCTTCGTCTACTTTACCTCTGCTCTTAAATTTCTTTTCCAGTTCCAAATTAATTTTATCATTATCTATAACCTTGCAGTTACATCGTAGTAAATATAGTTTTCATTTTAAATCTCATTGATTTATATTGAATTACACTATTTCCACCATTATGTAGCTCCATATATTTAGAATTCACAGGTATTCCTTAGCTTAAAATACTTACATAGCCTTCTAGAAGGTAGAGCAATGGGTCCCGGTTGGATCCGGAAGTCAGGTTTGGTGAAGTGCAATTATGTTTCAAGAGTGAGGTAATGAGATCCTGCGCCACTGTAGCTGTGCTTGCCTGGGGAGGATGTTCATGACTAGGCGCTGGGGTAGGAGGTTCTGGTATTCTTTGAAGCGCTGAAACAAGAAACATACTTTGTGGTATGTTACCCTTACTACTTAATGTAGGTCATCAGTCACCACTAATTTACTGTTGCTTGTTTGGAACACTGTCAAATGTTCTGTATTTAACAAAATACATAATACTTATAATTCAGGACGGAGTACGTTAAATTTATGAGGTGATAAATTGAACTATTTCTTCAGATTAAAAGTTTTAGTATTTATATCAAGAAACTCAAATCTGAGCAGCCGCAACGGCAGACTACTAAAAGTATGATGTATATGTTGATTTATCGTGAAGATTTCTTTTAAAACGCTTCATTTTCAAGTAATAATTCTTGACTCTACATAATTGTTTATAGACCAATCACAGGCGTCAACCATTACGTCAGCAGAATTCTCTTCGGATCTATCAAATAGTGTAACAGTTTAATGTACAGACGACTGCCAGTAGCAAGAAGGAAACTTGCAACATGCTGAGTGTACATTGAAACCTATAGCAAAGAGTCAAGTTTACCCGCTGTAAATCCTCATTTCTAATGATTAGAGACCAGGAAATTTCGCGGGTTTAACGATCTGCTGGCTAGAATGCACAGTCCTGTATACTCTCTGTTTTAAGCTTCTTGTTAATTGGCTCCTGCTTCAGTGATTGGCCAGTTGTTCATATAACAAAGTGCCCTGGAAATCAGGGAGAGTTTTCATGCAGGTCTGCTATTAGTATCCCTCAGTCGTCAAGTGTGATATTCAGTAATCGTGACGAAATCGAGAAGTAAAATGTACAGGAGTTTGAAATCTAATGTCTTCTCAAATGAATTCGCGAAATTCCCGGGTCTTTATTCATTACTAGAATTGATGGAATATCGCAAAAAAATGTTTGCGTAATCATACCCTTGAAAACATTGTAGTTTCTTATGATTGGGTGATGTACGTCCGACATAACGTTACTGTCTGTAGACCAATAACAAACATCAATTATTACAATAGTGAGATTCAGATTGGCTCAGTCAAACAGGGTTACAACTCAACGTACGAGCGAAAGCCAGTTATCTTTTCCTGAACGTGCGTTAAAACTCTACAATCAGTCAAGTTCTCACGCGATAAACCATCGTCTCTACTAATGATAGGGACTTACTTTTTTCGCGAAAAGAATTTTGCCCCAGTTTGTTTCGGTGCCTTACGTGCACATCTGCAGTTCTGCTTCGTGGCCAGTGATTGGATATTTTAACTCTCACGAGTCGAGGTATTCCATCCAAAAATCGCAAGACGTGTGGTGGTGCAGGAACGTCATCATGATTGGCTCAGTCAAATGAGACACTGCTCTTTACATAGATACGCTGCAAATAACTATGAAGCAGATTTCGGATATGCACGTAAGGTAGTGAAACAAACTGGGGCAAAATTCTTTTCGAGACAAAGAGGGGCCCCTGCTAATGAAGTATGATTGTTTGAGAGATGTACTCACTGTCGACTACCCAGTAGCTGGAATCCTTGCGGTATCCGAGGCCATTCCTTTGGACGTAGAGCCAGTAGTATAGGACGTCTCCAGGTAGTAATTGTAGCAGGGGCTCCTCGAAGATCCAGCGACCACGGGACGACACCAGCACGTCACGTGACATGTCACCAGCTTCCAGTCCTTTCAGCGGCTTGTTTACCGAGCCGTGGAACGCGAACAACTCCAATCCATCACTGTCTGCCCGTCCATAAACAATACTCACTCATATTACTTATTTCATAAATACCTTCGTTGAAACCTTACACATTTGTATTTCATAATACAATTTTATATTATTACTAACAATTCATGCAGGTATTTTTGTAACAATAATTGCAATCCAAAAATATTTGTAAAATATATTTGAAAATCAGCATATCCATTTTACTATATAACATATGTGTAAGTTTAATTCTACTACAGGTTAAAACAACCAATCTTAAAAGTTTGGCACAAGGAAAATTTCTGCCACTTGAGCGCTGGTATCGGTAATGGGTGAAAACTGAACGGAATTTTAAGTTACATTAAGTTGATAATTTAAATGCGAAATTAGTTATTTCACTTTAAAATTAAGTGAAATAACTTCTGTCATTTCCGAGTTTTAATTTATACTGCAGTTTCGTATTTTCTTTGCCCTTAGCGATAGCAGCTAATCCAACGGCAGGAACTTTCTTTTTGTCTAACTCTCCCATAGGAAAATACATTTTCATTCTAGCCTGCGGTATAATTAATCCAAACTACGTGTTTCAGAATTTTGTGTGATAAACTTGTGTGATGATAGTGTATAACGTGTTTCCGGTATGCACATATAGTAGAAGTAATTCTGCCCTTTAAAAGCAGAATAGGGTTACATGTTTTTACACTACATTTTGAAAATTGTTGGTCTTTAATTCCTGTATACTTTCCAGAATTTCGTTGGTTAAATCCCAATACTTTTCAATATTTAAAGATATGTAAATCCCAACAAATTTTAATATTTAGTGAAATGTAATATTTAAGTTTATTTTCAGGGTATCGATACACCGACTACATATACGTAACAATCATGTTAAACATACAATACTTCGTTTTATTTATTTGTAAGCTATCCCTACACAAAATCATCACACACTATCCTTTCTCATCCTTCACATAAATAAAAATCATTCTTATTTGTTAAAATAAATATCACTTTAATTCATGCCAAAGTAATGAGATGAAAAATGTTGCTCCTTTTATTTACGTTCTAACTTAAATTACCTAGGTACCAGTTTACTTCAATTAGGGATGAACACTACCAATTGGCACAATAGAGCAGAAGAGACTCAGATTGAAATTAAACCTTGTAGCAGCTCGCAGACATATGGGCCTGATCGAGCAATATTGGTAAGTACTAGTTTCCCAAATTAATTATCTGTACAAGTAAAAAAAAAAACATTTTACTACGTCAGTGAAATTTCTGTGTGCAAATTTTGTCAGTGTTAAAATTTATATAAATAAAAAAAAATTGTCGTCGTCTTTCGAACCGATTATGATCGAATAGTATAAATATGGCAATAACTTTCTAGATTACATACAGCTTGGAATTTCGAGACGAAATAAACACGTACAAACACACACACTCATATATATATATATATATATATATATATATATATATATATATATATATATATATATATATACACATGTACATATAATTATATATAGGCTAATAGAAAGACCGGAATTCAAAGACGCGGACTCTTAAGAGTGAGTGATAGTCAGAATCTTGAATTTTAGTATTTTATGTCATATCTTCTCTTCTGTGTAAATTTTTTAACTTTTTCTTAACTCCGGAATAGAAGACATGCTGATAGAATTTTAGACACCGTAAATTTATTATTGTCGTTACTGCTGTTACAGATCGAATCGCAGTTAGAAAATCCTAAATACTTTTTTAAACTGCGATTCGATCTGTAACAACAGAAACGGAAAATAAAGTTATATTGTCTCTAATTCTCTTAATATGTATTCTATGCTTCAGTCAAGTAAAAGGTGCATGCATTTATCCAGAAGAAAAGTTATGACACAAAATACAAAAATTCAAGATTGTGACCTAATCTGCGTGTTAGAGGCTCAAATGTGACAGAGCTGTAAGGGTTATCTTGAAGCGCCCATTAAATACCCCAACTCCATAGCAAGCCTAGCATTGAACTTGCGTACAGGATTCTCGCAGTTCGTTTTATACTATGGGACTTTAAGTGGTTACCACATACTGTTACTGGTGGAAAGCATAGGCGTATACTGGGATGGTAAGGGGGGGGGGCACAGTCGGGCACGAGACCCACCAACTTCAAAACAGTTTTTTAAATATGATAATGATAATGCCTGTAAAATTATTTTTTATAATATTTTTTAACAGATTGTTACTTAAATTTCTAGCCAATATTTATATTTTGGATTATTACCGCAGTTATACATTTTCAGCAAGTTCAATTTACCATTTTTTTTATGGTTTTACTAAAAAATACTAGGTAATTACTTCCCCCCCCCCCCCCCCAATTTAGAGTCACGCTACACCTGTGATGGAAAGTCTAGCAAATTTCAGTGGCCGTTTCAATCTGAGTTTCACGCACATCAATCAGGTTAGTACATTTTGGAGAATATCAGACTCCAAGGCCGTTATTCGCTATGATCGAGGGCTCCGAAGCAGTGTTTTTAATGTACATACATGGTGTCTTGACAGTGGCAGTTCGATGTTGTCCAAAGTGTTTTATTTTTGTACGTCGACACAATGAACGCACGGAGAAGAGTTTACTGAGACAGCAAATATGTGCGTAAATATTATTTGTTGAAATGGAGGAGGTCACCGTTAAAAATCGTACACAGAAAGTGGCGCGGTTTAAATTTTTACCCAAAAGGAGGTCGCAAGACCAAAAACTTTGAGAACCACTGACCTAGACGGACGTAATTTTTACGTCCGAAGCCTAGAGCGCGGGTCGGTTAGGGCGACACAGCACCTGCATCACGCCACACCATAGCCTCTAGTATTAGATGTGTAAGGTACTGAACTAACGTCCAGTGTTCTCCTCTTTCTCATTTTAAGGGCGTTGAAGTAGGGAAAAATCACAGTTTTATATTTATATGAAATAGTGATAGTCTTATAGACGTCACTTGGGAATAGATTTTCTTCATACAAAAATATTACGTAGCAAGTTTTCCCATAACGTTACTTAAAAGTCAAATAATAATCCACATTATAACTACATGCCCCGAGCTACAGCTTGAAGTATGTATAAACTTATTACAAAATCATTTTGTAGTTAAAAACAATATTTTTTTTTTTTTTTTTACTTTTAGCAATTTTTTAGTTACAATAATATTTTAAAATGGGGTTTTACTTGTTTCAAGTCGTGTACCGTGATATCTAGTTCTGAAGTGATTTTTTTTTTTTTCATTTTATTATGTTTACTGGTTCTCAAGTCAAGACCTCTTCTCTTAGACCGTGGCCTAGAGACTAAGAAGGGGCGTGAAGCGCGTGCAATGACGTCATTACTCCTTCCGCACTTCTAGACCTCGTGCGCGCAAAATATGTTCATCCAGAGAGCCACCTTATGGGTGTAGTATCCATATAACGTTTTTTTAAATTAAATTTATCCATGCCGTAAATTTTATGTTAATTATTTAAAAAGAAAGCTAGATAGTTAACAGATAATGCGTTAGCAGGTATTTTAAGATCATATTTGTTTACATATATTTACTCTTATGATCTATGTAATCGTAATTGGAGGTAAACTGATTTCAGTGTCATATCAGTAAATATAGATAACAGGCATCTCTCATAAGCTCAAAAATAAAGAAAAGAAATGTTTTAAGTCACTAATAGTTCTGTAATTCAATATGACGTCATTTAATCAGCAAGAAGTAAGCAAACATAAGCTCAAAATATACGACAATGCTTCCGTGTGTGCTTAGTGTTGTACCAACCTGGAATGGAGACTTGCAGTCCGGCTGGTGTGAATGCTTGTATGAGCGGCTCGGGTACGACGTAGGGCGGTGTGGCGGCGGTCACACAGCGGTTCACCGAGGCACCCAACAGCAGCAGCAGTACCAACATTGTGGTCCTTGTGGGTCGCGGGCTTTTCCCGGACTGACGCTACGTGACGTGACGGCATATTACAAGAACAGGCTGAGCATCTTGTCTCTCCTCCCTCCTGCACCTGCTCCACTCTCCATGTTGGCCGTGACTCCTGCCTTTCACGTGAGTACACTTCAAGCGAGTTCTCTTTCTCTCTCTCTCTCTTTCTCTCTCTCTCTTTCTCTATCTCTCTGTCTGCTACATCCTCAACGTAGACAGGAAAACATTTCTTACCGAAGAAAACGACGTCAAGGTTCTACAATCGTAAAACTACGAAAGAAAAATGAGACAGTAAATATACGGGTTTAACAATTATTGACGTGCAGTATGAAACCAAACGTTATTGAGGGTACTTAATTTTTCTGTTTACTTAGTGTGTTGATTCAGTTTTCAGTGCATTTAAATGTAGGTTGTAGTGTTATTCATTTCCTATTTTCTATCACAAATTTATTGGGAAATGCATATATTAACGTGTACAACTTTTCCAGAAACATTAGGTCAATCAGTGACAACACCTTGATGTCATGAAAATCAACTTGTTTAAGATGTAATACCCATGTTTCATTTCAAATATTCAGGGCTGTAGACGCCGTTACGAAGAGTGTACCTGTTTAAAATTTCCGCGCTTGACGTGTGGTAACAGCACAGCAAACATTTTTGATTTATACTCTAAAACAAATATTGCTGTTTTAAAACAGAGAATATGTGCATTAGATTTATAGTGGAATGTCAAGGTATAAGTTATTAAGAGTTTTACTTACGAATAAAGTGTGGAAATTATGGGACGGGTGGACGGGAGAAGAAAAGTGAAGACGGAGAGAGGGGGTGCTGGGGTAGAGGGTGGTGGGTGTGAGTTGTTAATTGGGGTTTGGGAAGAGGGATTTATGAAATAATGTGAAATATCTTATTTGCAATAGAAATGAGAAAAGTAGTAGGAAATAACTTGTATGCACTTAAACATTGGGCTATCTGTATTTGTTTTCAGTAATACTTCATGTAAAATACAAGACTATGCACATAATGAAACTTATAACAATACATTATCTTACATACTTTTGCTAAACAAAACTGTAGTTGTATAAGTCCATTTAAGATAATGTAAGGTAAGTGACACACAGCTTGGTACAATGACAGAATCTGAGAGAGGAGTCAGCCATGACTTTCGTTAAGGAACCATACCAACATTCACCTGGAGCGATTTCGAGAAATAACGAAAAACCTAAATAAGGACGACCGGAGCCGGGAATCGAACCCGGGTCCTCCCGAATGGGAGTCTAACGTGTTACCGTTGCGCCACCTCGCTCGGTCTCATGTTGAGATCTTAGAACTAAAAATAACTTTTTTTCGTTGTGGAAACTAATTTGAGAGTTGTAAAAAAACTGAGGCATAAACAGGACAGAATGGTAACGTTAAGTGACGTGCGTACAATAGAGCATCTGTAAATAATTATTTAAATAACCGAATTTAAGCCCATGATCCATAGTTCCTGCAGCTTTCACGAAAATTATTTTTGTATTTCCAAACGAGAGCGGAGGTAAAAAAAACTGTTGCAGAGTTTTGTTAAAAATCGTTTTTACTATGAAGTCTACATTTTTCTAGATAACATTATATGGATTTGGTTAATTTACTCATTAACGAGAATTTCCCTAATTGCATAATTAGCTGAAACCATTATGTAGGCATATATTGTCTTGAAAAAATTATTTAACGTAGTATACAATATTTTTAACAAAACTGTGTAACAGTTTTTTTATATCTGCTCTAGTTAAAGATTAAAAAACTAACTATCGTAAACGCAATGGAAGATATGGATTTCGACCTTAAACTGGATTTATTATTTTTTGGACATACTCCATAGATGTCTGGCAAAGAAAACTTAAGGAATATAAAAACATAAAATGTAGCAGAGTATGCTTTAGTCAACAGGATACAACACAACATAAAATTACAAAGTTGGAATCGTGTCAAATAAAACAAACATCCAAATATGTAAATATGTAAGAAAACCAGACACCGCCAAGTTAGAGAAAATCATGATTGAGGCCTGCTTTCGCAAAGGGATAAACAGAAAAAATACATATACCACAACTGAAATAAAATTACGACATATCTATGCGACAAAAACACGGTAGCTATTCAGACAGAAGAACGACGTTTCAGGAATTTGAATTTGTCCTCGTCATCAAGCAGACGCGCACAGGATCTGAGAATACGAAGTACGACTGATGTCATACACAAACACACAACAAAATTCTAGGTGGTATGAACATTGTGCCGCAAACTGCACCTTTCTATCATTAACTTTTTTTTAAATGTAAGCAATTAAATTGGTCAAAATAAATATTTAAACATCCAGTATTTTACATCGAGTCAGCTTTGAGTACAACAGATACAATAACTGAAATCTTAATTAAATAATGGTTAAAAACTTTTGAAACGAAAAGTGTTTCTTATAGCGCAATGATTTCTGTTTAGCGAGAGCTCTTTGTTGCAAAAGTTTAGTGGTGAAAATGATTTCTACTAGGAATAATTTACGAAGAGAAGTAGTAGAGGTAGCAGTAGTGGTAGTAATAGTGGTAGTGGTGGTATTGGTAGTAGTAATACTAATAGTAGTAATGGTAACGGTAGTGGTAGTAGTGGAAGTAGTAGTGATGGAAGTAATAGTAGTGGAGGTTGTAGTAGTAATGGTTGTAGTAGTAGTGGTAGTGGTAGTAGTGGTGGTTGAGGTAGTGGTAGTAGTGTTTGAGGTAGTAGTAGTGGTAGTGATCGTAGTGGTGGTGTAAATATGGTAGTGGTGATGGCAGTGGTGGTAGTGGTAGTAGTGGTGGTGGTGGTAGTGGTGGAGGTGTTTGTAGTGATGGTAGTGGTTGTGGTAATAGTGGTGGTTTTAGTAATAGTGGTGGTTGTGATAGTAGAGGTGGTGATAGTGGTAATAGTTGTGGTAGTATTAGTTGTAGTGGTAGTATTGATAGTGGTAGTAATAGTAGTGGTTAGTGGTGGTGATGGTAGTGGTAGTAGTGGTAGTAGTGTTAGTTGTAGGGTTATTAGTAGTATTGATGGCGATGATGAAAGTGGCAGGGATGATAGTAGTAGAGGTAGTGATAGTATTGGTAGTGGTAGTAATAGTCGTAGTGGTGGTGGTACTGTTAGTTGTATGGGGTATAAGTAGTATTGGTGGTGATGTTAGTGGTAGTGGTAGTAGTGGTAGTGGTGGTAGTAGTGGTAGTGGTGGTAGTATCAGTGGCGACAATAAAACTGTTAAGTCAGTAGTTTGGAAGTTTTCAGTCACCGTTTGAACGACGACCAGCACTCCTTCGGCATGAAGGTTCCATCGACAAAATGTTTCACTCGTTGACGGGATTTTAGAGACAAGATACAACGGAAGACAGGCCGAGGTTGAAAACAGGATGTCGGTTCCACGCATCCTGTTATTTACATTTTTCCTTGAGCATTGAATATATTATTTAGGTGGCTATAATTATAGCACATAAATATACAAAGTAAACAATGCTCTTGATATCACAGAGTTAACTATAGCTGTCTGTGTTTATTACTTTTAAAATAATTTATCTCCTATATTAAATAAGTCATTTATAGATTTACTCAAGAATTTTTCTTAACATTTCTTTGTTTCTTATCTTAGGTGATTTATGAATAATGTCTCTGCCAAATAAGTGAATTATATTTTAACTACGATAATTGAATGACTGCGCCACTCACTATAATGAACATATGTTCACGTATTCTTATTTCCAAATTAAAAGAAAAATATTTGTTTTAAAAAATCACAGGAATAACATTGGTTATTACCTAACGTTGCATTATGCTTTTCAAACAGAATGGGAGAAATAAAGTTCGCGTTTTTTTTTCTTCAGGAAAGGTAAGAAACTCATAAAACCACACAAAAATATACGCGAGTATCACAATCATGGGTTCAAAAACCCATTCCTTAACATCAATGAGCACTTTTACTCTACCGACCGTTGAGGTGGAATAAAACACGTCTGTTCGATTCTGTTTTTCGGTCATCCTAATTTCAATTTACCATGGCTTCCCGAAATTGCTCCAGATGAACGCTGGTATGTATCTCCATCAAAGGTGATTGCCTTCCTTTCCCAGTTCCTGTCAATTTGCAAAGTTTTGTGAAGCCGTATTGAATGAAATTGCTGTCGATGAGACATAATAGTTCAATATCCACACCTACTACCACCAACGTGACTATCGGACAGCATTGTTTGCCTGAAACACACTAATCAAATTGGTACACTTCACGATAAGAAGTTCTGCTCTTATGAAACAGCTGTGTGAACAGAAGAAATGAAAAATGCGTACGAGAATTTATGCAATCATTACTACAGGACAGAACACGTGTTAACCGTTGTTTAGGTATGTTTAAGGGACACTTGTATATAAATTTACGTCACTAGCCTTACTCTGGTAAAACCCATAATCTGCAATCGTTTAGTATCCAGCAAAAGTGTTTAAGGCTATATATATTTTTTTATTTTTCTTGCAGTTCTATACATGTGATAATTTTTACATTATTTCAAATGTTAACCTATTCTTTTTATTTTTCGTATATACTCATAGCATATAAGTTTTGAGTAACTTTTTATAACACATATGTTAAATTGTACGATTTCTGTGAGAATTTAAATTTTACAGAAAGTGTTGGCAACGGCTGATAAAAAACATAACATCTCACTAGATTTTAATTTTTTTTCACTCGAAGTACAGTTATTCCTGCATACAACAACTGATAAAAATCACATATATACAAAGCCAGAAGCTGCGTAAACGTTTTTGCAGATTTTACAGTGTTTGGATATGCTTGGTAGATAATTATATTATAAAATACATATTATTTGAAGAAACATTTTCATAAACACGTATGGTCATGCTCTTATCTCAGATAGTACAATAATAATCTGAAAACCATCCAAACTAATTGTTAAGTTTAAACTTATCTTAAAGTATCACGGGAAACGTATGAATGTAAGTAACATTACATGAATGAAATGATCATACTTTTCCAGATAACTTGTGCATATACCCAAATATATAACAATTAAGAATTTAACATTATTGTCTAACGTTCCAAAGTAAAGACAATATTATGTGTTTTGAGCTCCAGCCTGGAACTGCCCTGAAATCGTTCGCTTCAATCATATTTGGGAGAAAATGTGACTTACGGACGGAGGTTACGAGCAAATACTTGGAAGTGTGTGTAATAGTTGGGCACATTACTGAGTGAAATAGTTGTGACATTACCGCAGGCACCGTTAGTACAATATTGATATCTTATGCCGTCTGTCCACTAATCATATACGTTTGCTATGTTTAAATGTGGAATACACATTAAATTAAACTAATCCCTTATGGTCAAATGCTATAAGCAAATCTTTCGAACGAAACGTGTTCTTCCTAATGTTCTTAAAGAAAGTACGATATAACCGATATATATATATATATATATATATATATATATATATATATATATGAAGGTTTGAGTACATAAATAAATATATAAATATATATTTCTGAAATGATATTTGAAAATCAAATTTATATACATAAAAATCTAAGTTTCTGAAATAGCAATTTTTTTCCAGAGATTTCACTCTGATTATTATTAAAAAAATTATCTTACAAATACAATAATTTAAAAATTTATTCCAGTTTAAATTTTGTGTTTATAAGCAAAGAAGGTTTAGTCCTTAACGCTGCTGCAGAAGAAAACACCAATAAAAAAAGGAAATTTACTTCTTGTAGTTGGTGCATCTGTAACGTGTTATACACGCGTCCGGGAGTTCATGAGTTTGATTCTTGGCTCCGGCTACCCTGACATCAGTTTCCCGTGATTTCCGAAATAGCTCCAAGCCATGGCAGATTTATCTCCAAATACCTGTCATTCTTTCAGATTGACTGTGTACCACCGTCTGTATGATGCCGCTGTCGACGAGCTGTAAAGCCTACAACCGGTACCCTCTTGACCTCATCTCCTGGTACACTAGTAGTGCGTTAAGCTGTACTAATACAACAATGATTTAGTCTGTTTCGTATGACTAATAATTATTGTAAATTTATAAGGAATATTACAGGTCACATTTTGCAACGTCATTCACAGTACAAAATATCCTCTATATTCTGTCGTGTCGGCACCTCATGTTTTCATCTGACATTCTCTGTGGAACTTCGTGTGTTATTTTTTGTGAACATCAAAGTTGTGTGCATTGTTAAGAGATATAAAACAATGTTGTAAAAATGGTTGGTTTCAAACACTAATAACTAGGATCGTTAGGAAATATTGTTTCCAAATAGTGTGCCCGGTATTGTTACGTAAAGTATTTGGTATCACTGAGATTTTAGCACTGACGGTCAATCTTGAAACTGAACCAGTAATTGCCGATAAAAAATTTTGCTGTAAAAACTGTATCCAGGTCTGTACTTATTTAAAATGCTGTTAGCTATTAGGCCCTCCTAACGTGGAATAAAGGTAACGAATCATTACGCTGGAAAACTTACCGATCAAAATAAATGGTACAATGGAATGACAACGAAATAAAAATATGTAACTAACGCATGTCGTGAGAAAAAAATTTATTAATTATACTGAAAAACTAAATGTAATAATGAAAATTATTTTACGATCATTAAAACTTTGAAAATACTTTCACCATTGTTTATTATGTGTGTTCTCAAATTTGAATTAGGGAGAGGCAAATAAGCAGAAGAGTTAGTTCTGCTTCGGGCATCTTCGGCGAAAATGAGGTTCTCGTTGATTTACCTCGGAGCCAAGAATCTTGTATTGTATGCTCTCTGGTTAGCGGTAGAAAACTGCCTATTCACGGGGAAGTATTGTCAGATGAAGATTGTGAGAAGGTGTGGGCAGAGGAATAGTTCATTATCGAAGAAGCTCATCATAACCACTCTATGACCTTGGCCGCTCGCCAGCGCTACGCGGGACAAGGAAGCGTAGGTTATTCCACCGCCTTGTAACCTTCACCTGTAAGTGCAAACAAAAAAAAAAAAAGATAGAAACAGGAACTTGCCTCGTGCTTTCATGTTAAGTGTAAGTACAATACAACAATGAATATTTCCTGAGCGACGCCTTTCAAGCGTTTCAGTCGAATGGTAAAATAACGAGTTTATAACGAAATAAAGTAAATTAACCTCCAGTCGACATTTTAGTTATCACTATTAGTTAACGCAATAGTCACGTGTCAAGGATAAAGTCCTAACATTTTGACGTAACTGATGTTTTAGTGTTATGTTTATAGTATGATTTCAAGTTAGTTAATACGAAATTTTCGATAGCATTCTTGTTGAATCACAAATGATGGTGACAAAATGAATTACCAACGTAAACATTTCGAATACGGCCACACTGATTGTTCCAGTCTTTGAGAGAGGCTCGGCGTTTGGTAAAACATATTCTCATACGAGTCAGATGCGGCGTGGATTGCCACAGGAGAATGCAGAAGCTCTTGCGCAGACGGGGGGCCGCGGTGGCCGAATGGTCAGACCGTTCGCCTCTCACCAAAGCGATCCGGGCTCGATTCCCGGCGGGTTCGGTACCCGCATGTGGGAATCGGGCAGGCCGATGTCGTTAGTCGGCGGGTTTTCTCGGGGATATCCCGCTTTCCCCACCATTTTCATTCAGGCCCTTCTCTATACTCACCTCATGTCACTCCTTACCAGCGCTAATGGCTTCGATGTTTATTTTATTTTATATTTAATTTATTCGTCTTAATTCTTATGTGGCGACGTAAAGACGAAGTCGCCTTGTCTTACACTTAACCACAGTGTACATAATAAGAAAGCATTTTACAGTGTAACAGGAGAATAAAAATAAATATTAAATTTGCATAGCTAAATTAATTAATTTAAGTTTAAAATTTTAAGAAAGAAGAAAAATTTTAAATCACAATACAATAAAGAAAACCAAAAATTAAACCTTTAACTATCACATTCACTAGCACATTCATACATATGTATATGTCTTAATCCACTCTTCATGCTATATAATGAACTTGTCTACGAGAGTTCAGCACAGCATTTTTGAAATTGGAAGACTGGGCATATTTCTGCCTCACTGAGTCTCCAAGTGCATTCCAAGAGCGTGCCGTGGCTACCATAAATGTCTTGGAATAGGCGCTTGTGCGATGCCTAGGTATCAACAACGCTAGGTTATCCTTCGAACGAGTACCAACATTGTGGCAGGAGAGAAAGTTAAATTTCTTATAGAAATAGGGCGGGGATTTAGAATACAAATCTTTTCTTAAGAGTTGTAAGCTGTGAAGTTTACGTATATGTACTAGCCGCAGCCATGACAACTTTCCGTAATAACAAGATATATGGTCACGGGTTTTAAGATGTTAAGCCCTGACCAAAATCTCTCACTCACTCACTTTTGTGCAGACGACTGTTCTACTCGAGCGATAGACCTGGGTGTATGCAGTTAAAACGGTGTGCACTTTTAACTTTGATAAGAACGCGTGTGTCAGGGATGGCGACTGAATGCAGCGGAGGAAGATACGGGAGCGCTCCGAGAAAATCCTTCTGCTCCAACTGGGATCGAAGTAGGAAAATCCCCGTTAGGAAGTGAGACATGCCAACTGCATGTCCAACGAATATCGTAGATATACAAGATTAAACTTGAAAAATGGGGACGTTCATGCCTCATTAACTGGAAGAGATTTTGTCAGTACGGAAGCAAATTCTCCATGAAGTTGCTTTGTATGATTATGAAGCCGAAAAGAAAGATATAGCCCCGATGAGTGTAATTAACGAGAGTCACCTGAACACAGGACACGTGTATTTATTTTTTCGGTGTCTAATAAATACTACCACGAATTTTACAGCATTGAAACACTGGTTCCTTAGTGCAATGCATTGAGTCCAAAGCCTGCACCAACTTATACCTAGAAACGTTTTTAAAAATATAATTTCGCTATTTGAAGTCGTAGATACAGGCTACATTTTAGAGTTCCTGTACATGAATAGGTAAATGTGTAGTTGTAATAGTACTGTAATATCTAAACATCGGGGTTACCAATCTTATCCTCTGTTTGTGCAATAATGCTCTAGATGTTTTAGAGTATACTGAACATTTTAGAATGCCACAGACCCTACTTGTTGTGTACATATACAGTATTAGTCAGGAAGGAATGTATTACTTTTGTGTTTAGTGATACACATTATATGTAAAAAAGTAAGTTGAAAACGTGTTTTTAGCTTGTAAAATTAATATATTTTCTGACATGTTATCCCGTAAGTCGAAGTTAAGAATTAAATTTGATTATTGCACTGAAACTACCATTTCAATAAACTATCCTACACTAATCTGGGGCTAAACAAAGAAATTTAAATTAAAGATAATGTGTAATGTTAACGTCCAATTCAGGGTATTATTTTTCCTTTTACTCTCACATGTTGGAGAAATTGAAATAATATTTTGGACTGACTTTGTATTAGCGATTTGCGCGCAAAATTTACTCAAATATAACACAGCATTTATTGCTTATTTGTTAATTTCTCACTCATAAAGGTTAACATCCGACACTGTAAATAGACCAGTGTAGTATTATCCGCACGTTCATCAAATTATTTTAAAGTAGGACTGAAAGTGTAGCGGAGTGATCTGGTGAGATCTTATACAGCTGTCAAGCAGTTCGTAATGGGTGAGTGTAGATAGGAAATATAACTACCTGAAATAGCCCACTATTATAAAATACAGATCGACACCTCCGGGAATCGAATACTGACTGCTCTGGCGGGAGGTGAGTGTTATTAACACTACACCATTGGTTTCCTGAAATATTTTATAGAACACAAATTATAATGCGAACGTGTTGACTGCGACGTAAGTAGGACGGTGAGGTGCTGGAATGTTTAGTAAAAATAATCTATTAGAGTGACGTGAAAAAAAGTATTGTACTTTACTTCTATGTCGATTGGAGAAGGGAAGTAGGAAGTAGGGACAAATTTTCAATTTCAATTTCTGGTCAACTGATTTTTAAGGCTCCTTTTATGCATCCGATTTGTGTCGTACGATAGTATACGGTAGAAAGTCGTACGCATTATAAATACCTAGGAAGCAATGAGACGTTTCATGCACTGCCATGCGTCAAGTGTGCCGGTCCGTTGTGTAAAACGTGTCGTACTGTTTTAGACAACGGACCGACAAGAAATGTCGTACGATTCGTATATATGCATGGCGGTAAATGGCCGCTTTCATGCAGCCGGTCCGGCACTTGCGTTGCAGTGCTGCCAACCCCTTTGCGTCACAAACATACATGTTGTGTAAGTTACGGAACGCACTATTTACGTATCTCGCACTGTTAATGGGATGCACAGACCATCTTATTTTCCGTCTTTTAGAATACATTTGCTTGTACGCAACATACAGTATTACGGGATCCATCACTCACGGTTGTATTGTCAGCACTGCCCATCCGTCCTATACATCCATTGACGGAACGACCTTTATCTGTTCGCCGCACACGGACAATTTGTGTTGTATACGACATAGTTACAGTCTGTCCGACTTTTATCGTATGCTGTCGTACGACACTAATAGGATGTATAAAAGAAGCCTAGCTAATTACAAACATACTGCTAGCGTCCGGCTGTTTGCTTCCTGGCGTTTGCCCGCTATCAGTCGGCTCCGTAGGCTTCCTGGTTGGGATGTCTTCTGAGAGTCGCCAGACCGCTGATGACGTCACTCCCAAGTGTGGTTAGGGCGCGCCGCCTCTCCATGTTTACTGATCGTTTTGCAGGCTACTCGTGGTTATACGAACAACTCTGAAGCTATATAATAAATTATTTTCTTTAAGATAGTTCTTACGATTTTTCCCACTAGTTAATATAATCAGAGCAGTGATACTAATTAATAAAAAGCAATTATTTTACTAAGGTACTAAAAAGATGCCGTTTCAGGTCAAACACATATTGTTACAGGTACATTGCCCTGCACACAGCTAAGTTCACTCGGGATGAAGTATTGGTAAATTAAATACATAATTTAAATTCACAGAATTTTTACATGTCTAATGAACAAAGTTTACATACTTATTTACCAACAATATACAAACACACGCACACATATATGTAGACCTACTTTATGATTATGTTGAATAAATCAGGAGCATTCAGCTTCAATGGACAACAGATAAACATCTTATAAGTACAGACAATATAAATTTTTATTACAGCCTTTGCTAAAAAAAAAAAAAAAAAAAAAAAAAAAAGTGACGTGATTATTTTTACACATACGACAGTTTGTAGGTTGAGTTTTACCGCAAAATAATTTACGTTTATCTCATCTCTACTTACCTTTACTTCAGTTAGCCAAAGGAGTTAACTTAACAAAAAAATTCAAACTGTTAAAAACATGTTTAAAGTATAAATCTGTAATGACAAAATGAACTGCGTAAACAAGCAGGTGCACAAACTTTCACTGCACTTAGTGAATTATCATGTAATTAAATAATACAACTCATATCATTTTAATTATTAGTATTATATTTTTAGGAGTGAAACTAAACGGTAGAAGGTTTGGTTTACAATGTTATTTTTTACATTTGTACAAAAAACTGTACACAGAATTTTCACATAATTTTTCAACCTTTAAATTTCGTAACTGAATATTTTTTGAATTGTTTTTAATGTACGTCGCAGTTTAGGAAACAATTTTACTTTCATAAAAATAAAATTTAAATAAACAACTTTGACCTTTGAAAGATAGGCACACTTTGTTTAGGCTGCATTAATAAGACGCAAGATTTAACTTTCAATGGAATCACTCATGATTAAATACCATAACAATGCTGTTCAGTTTTCAATCAAACTCTTGGAAGATAGCATAAATGTTAACTTACAGAATTTTCTGCACCCTCTGTGCTATACATGCGTCCCGGTGGAAAACAATGAATTTTAAAGACGTGTAAACTCATGCTATATAACGCACCTAACTAAACTCAGTGCAACTCAATCATGACCAGTAAACCGTTCGTCACAGAACAGAAACTTGATTTCAGAAATGAGTTGCAGGATCACGCACCGAAAACTAGGATATGCTTTATATAAATATTTCGTTCTAGATCCATCATGCGTTCGAAATTCCCGCACGAGATTTAATTTCATTGCAATCTCGCATTAGTTTGGTATGAATCTTGCGTCGTGTTAAGATGCCTCTGTCAGTAGTATTTGGCGTTGTAAAAAGAGCACGTCTCTCACGGTTAGCCTATTCATAGTGCTACCTGAATGTCCAATCACGAACGTGAGAGATTAGGCCTACGGTAGGTATCGAAACAGAATCAAATTCCGTGCTTGTAAAGGTGGGACATCAGTGGCCATGTTGGATTTGTTTAAATTTTAGCTGTTTATATATTCTGAGAAGTAAAGTGTAAAATGTGAGATTATAGCGCTAATTCGGTTTATCTTGCGCTATAGTACAAGCACCGCAGTTGAACATTTAACGTATATTTAGGCCGCAATCAGTCACCCAAAATTAAGAATATAAAACAATGTGTTTGACTGACTGCGGCTTAAACTCACGTTAAAAGTTCAACTGCGATGTTTTTACTGTAGAACAAAATACATAGAATTCACGCTATAATCTCAAAATTTACACGTTTCTTCTCAGAATTAAGAAAAAAATCAACTAATTAAATAACCCAATATGGCGACTGATGTCCCACCTTAAACGCCTGCTTCAAACGCGCCAGGTCATCCAGCCGATAACTAGTTAGGTATATATACCTTCACTACTTGTCGCAAACCAGCATTGTAAAATAAGTAATAAAATAACTCTCCTCCATGATCTCTCATAGTTTTCTTTACAGAAATTTTGGTTTTCTTTACAATCTTACTGGATTTCTTCTAGACAGATATACAGCGACAAATAATGATCCCACGAAATAGCTCATTCTCGTAATTGTATTTTAGTACCCGGTAATTGGAAGGTTGGATTAGAACTATACATACAAGATATTTCGTATTTAGCTAGGTAAATTAAAAACTAAATATACGTTGTTATTTATTACACTTGACATGCTATTGTTACCACTCAATAAGTGTGCCTATATGGGAACGTGCCCATAACAGCTTCTATCAACTTTTTTAGTTTCGTTTTCCAACTAATAAAGACATGAAATGTATTTTTTTTTTGTTTCAGCAGAATTACAATTGTAGTTTAGGTTTCACATTTACGACCATTATATGTTCATAAATTTACTTGTCTTACATAAGACAATCAGTCAAGTTCTGTGCTAAGTAAATTGTAATAATTAGTACTACACGCAAAAAAAATAATTTCTGTAAAACTATTTAAAATGTCCCCACACAACAACAAACACCTTACAATTTTTAATACAAGCTGTAGAACGTTTCTTGTAGCTGCTATTCTATTTTCAGGCACACAGCTTACAAACTACAAGCTAACTTGTACGTTTATTCGTAACGATTCAGCTTTGAAAATGCTGAAATCAGGTAAGAAATATCATAAAAAAATTAACGTGTTTCCTATTCTGGTTACTCTTTCCTGTAACTTTCAGCCATCTCGCAAACAGAAGCTCCCATGAAGGTCACAAGTGCCATGCCTTCTTTAGTCGTAAACCCGCTGGTCACGAAATTCACCAGCTTGTCAGTCCAGCCGTTGCTCTTCGTCGCAGATTTAACATCACGGTCCTTGCTGCAGTTATCACACAGCTTGTCACTCTTGGAAAACCTTTCCTTGAACTCTTTTAGGGCGAAATAGCCGTTGGCAACGTAGGCCAACTTATAACGGCTCGCGAAGTCGCACGCCGCCAGAACAGCCTGCAACATGCATACAAGTCACAAGTCTCTTAATAGGAGTCTGTAGCTAGATTTTTTCTGTAAAATCAGTGTTTGCTTGTATGCGTATGCCAATGAATAAATGTTCTATGAACATAGTTCCTTTGCAGGAAACTGTTTTCTGAGGAACGTCACTTTTTACTTTAGTCCTATCATATGTCATTAGAGGCCAAAACTATAGTGAAAATGGTTAAAGCGGAATGTTATAGTATTAGTTCTTAGTCTCCTATAGGCAAAGGGAAATAATTATGTCCTGGCGTACGTAGTTCAGTACTTCGGCTTTTGATACATGCAATAGTAACATACTGTTGCTACACTACGCTATGCTGTGCTGTGCCGAACGATGCTGTCCGTTTAAGTCGTAAGATAACCGTTAAAACAGAACGCGATTCTGTGCTTCGCTAAACTACTCTGTGCGAGCGAATTCATTGGCCGAGCGAATTTCATCTCTCAACTCATGCTACGTGTTGAACTGCGCATGCGCACTAGCGACTACCCACACATTCCATCTCGGAGTTGTGGCTATAGTGCCAGTCGACCGGTAGTCGCCCTACTTGGAGACGAGAAATTGTGTCACAAAATGTAGCGTTAAGGGGGGAGCTTACCGAAAAGTTTACTTGTTTTTAATAACTTTTATATTTTTAAGAGACATGGTTTGTTTGAAAGTAGTAATCAATTGTGACTGACTTTTACTGCAATAAAAATTTGTTACATTTCATAATTTTTGTATAAAGGCATATGGAAGTCTAAATTTTCCATTTAACGGTATTTCGCAACAAATAAAAAACAAATGATTTTTGGAAGTGAAATAATTTTCACTGAAGAATAGTGTAACGGATTACAAAAAAAAGTGTAACAACAGCATTGAATAATTTTGTATTTACAATAATTGGAATAGAGGATTTTTTACTTAAAATTGATTATTTTTGTAGTATAAAAATATAACACGTTTTATACATATATTGGTGCAGTCTATGACTCCGTTCTTCAGTATGATTCTTGTCGTTTCTCTGTTTCGCTTCGATTTGCATTCTAGCATAAAACAGTTTTATGAAAATTTGGACTTAAAATGTCACTATACAAATATTATGAAAGATAAAACATTTTCATTATAGTAAAAACTAGCCACAATATATGTCTAAAAAACAAACCACATCTTGTATAAATATAAAAATCATTAAAACAATAAAGTTTTCTGTAAATTCCTCCCTTAAGAGGGCGTGATACATAATTCAACGCTAAAAGCATTAAAAGCATGGACCTGAGTTTCTTCGCATTTAAGGACAATTATTTTTTATTACATAAATGGGAGCCGATATCGTAAAATCACTTCGTAACTTTGTTATAGCTGATTTAAACTGCGTACTCTAATTTTGTCGAGTGAGAAGACTGCAAAATAGTTGCTAATTAGTTAATTAACAAAATTTCCTTTTAATTGATAAATTAGCCATACTCATCAAAAGTTTGTCTCGAAAAAATTACATTGCATAGTAAAACCAATGTGCAACAAAGTTAGGAAACAATTTTACGATATCGACTCTCGTATGGATTTTAAAAAGTAATTCTCTCGAACGCCGAGAAACTCGAGCCCAAGCCCTTAATCTATAACTGTACGTTTCTTGAAGCCAATTTGTAAAAATTATACAATAGCAATCCTAGACAATAGTTTTAATCAACGCTTTGAATAAAATAGTTTCCAGTGTTACGAATTTCTGAAGCACAATCTCTGACGCCGGAACCTCGTGCATTTAACAGCGGCGCAAGAGATCACGCGTAACGAATTAGTAATTCTGGATAAATATTTACTCATAAAGTTGGTAAATACCATGATCTAGGATTGTCATTGAGTATTTTATCCATATTGGCTTCGAAAAAGCGTAGAAATCAAGTGATGTTTTCAGCGTTTATTTATCTACCACACACTCTTAATAGAGGAAACTAGGAATCATCTTTATTTGAACGAGACACAACCAGTAAACTATATAGACCAACCAAGGAACATTTTGTGTAACTGAACTTGTAGGAAGGTGATACTTTACACGTCATTGTCACTGGCCAGCGAGCGGATTTTCTCGGGGAACTTCCGTTTACCCCACCTTTTTCATTCCGTCGCTGCTACACTTCCATCTCGCCTCAACTCGTTCATTATTCCGGCTGGACGAGCGACGTACACGTCCTGCTTGTCGAGTAGGCGACCTACTCTTCACCCCAGCCTTCCATGACCATCACAGGTGACCCTTCCTGACGGCGGGAACACGTAGTGGATTGTCAGTACATGTCAGTGGGGTGAAATTTTGACCAGTCATTTTAAGTTGATGCAAAAGTTTACATTTTGGTGCCATCTTGCATGTTAGGGTCTGTACTACATTTTTAGTCCGAGTGTACAACGCTTTACACCCAGGGGTATCAATGACAATGGGGAGGGGTCATGAGGTGGTCATAATCTTAAAAAAAAAAAAAAAAATGTGCAAACCATACTTGCGGAATATCAAAATAAAGGTTCAATTATACTGAAGTTCAATGTGATACTTATTTATTATATAACACGTAATTTGTGGTGCTGTGGGGATAAGTAAAGAGAAATGGGGAAGTAAAATAAAAAAAAATTAAAGTACTTATTACATGATAAAGTTATTTTAGTAAACCCTGCACCAAGTAAAATGATTGTGTACTAAATTAAGTCACTATTTGAACCTTATATACATAGTTCAAAGTCACTTAGAAAATGGCACAAAACCACCTAAAATAATTTTATCGAACAGTGGCGGCTCGTAGGTTGTTGCCAGGAGGGCACATGTTGCAGAGAACTGTATAGAGTTGTACGTTAATTGACGCTACAGCCACTACCACGCTGGTATGTAGGTGCCGCTTATTATTGACTGGTCACAACACAATAAATATATAGTAGACAGTTCATCGTCATTGCCATACGGCGGCGCGTTCACACGAATGTACGTACAGTTCTCAGCAACTTGTGCCCTCCCCGCCAACAACCCTCGAGCCGCCACAGTGTAAATTGCATACGTGATCATTAATGGTTTTTATAAATCACTAATGCAGCTTTTTTTAATTAATGAATTGGCGACAAAAAAAAACACAGAGAACTTTGGCAGAGCTCTTGATACGAGTTGCTGTACGTAGAGAGGTAGCACACAACGACATGATCAACCTAGATCGCCAAATTAAAGAAGTTGATGCTTCACCACGTCCAAATATATAACTACCTGATAAACAGTGTATGAGGACACACAGTGCATCCTGGCACAAATGTTTAACTATTTGATGTTTTTTACGCCATCTCAGTCAGTATTTCAAAACGATTCTTTATATTGAAGGTAAAGTGGATTTTACGTTTTGCTTTATAATTAGAGATGATGGTATATCGCGAAAATGTTTTGTGCCAAGATAGCCTTGAAAACACTGACACAACGTAGCTGTCTGCAGACCAATACCAGGCATCCAATATTACAATATCGGGATTCTTATTGGCTCAGTCAAATAGGGCAACAGCTCCACGTACAAGCTGAAGCCAGTAATCTTCTGGTAAGCTGGACGTGTA
>PNEQ01123200.1:0-16878 GCA_003012365.1 Medauroidea extradentata | reverse complement strand
TATAATACTCTTAAAATTAAATTTTTCCCAGATTATACGCTCCTTTTTTTCCGCAACGTACCGAAATATGTTTTTTATAAATAAATATTAAACTTAAATATAGAGTGATTTAACATTTAATTTGATTTACCAGAAGTATAATTTAGGCATTTTTTTTATTTTGACCCACTCACTCTCCCATCCCTATTGCCTAGATCCTGGGTGTAAATCATTGTAGCCTACACTCGGACCAGAAACGTAGTGCGGACTCTAACCTACAAGATGACACCAAAAACATACTTAGCATCAACTTGAAATGAAATGCTAATTTCACTATGCCTGGGTACTCTACTAGGTACTTGACCTGAATTAAACGTCAAAGTCAAATAGGGAATGTAGTGAAGGTACTCTGGCCAAAGCCAAGCAATAAGTTCTTAAATGCTAGTTAGGTGATGCGATGTATGGATCAGCGGTGCAATAGGCTGGCGTGGTGTGTGGGGGTTTCGTACTTCCACTTTTATCATATGCGAAACTCGAGTGTGACCCCTCTGGCGCGTTTTCTTGTGTAAATATATAAGAAAACACAGTAGGTACTATGAAATTGAATAGTCACACATTGTTCACAATAGATTATGGTATTTTTTTGATAGACAAGAACCAAAATTATTTCTATAAGTAGTTAAATTTTGGTCCACGTACATAGCAACCGTGTGATCGACACACAAATGAATGTTTCGCGAATTCTGCGGCATACATGTTAGAATCCATTGTCCTATTTATACACTAGCCCTGGCCATTTGTCCGTTATTTGCTACTCATTGGATCAATAGACAATGAACGAATGGGCGGGGCTTTAGAATACATAGGACAATGGATTCTAGCATGCAGGTCGTTAAACTAGCGAATTATTCCTTTCCTTACTAGTAGAGAAAATAAAAACTGATCTTGACAGACAATGTAAGACGCAGGTTTTAACATTTTAAGTAACCATAACGCTGTTTATTTAGTATTTCAAATAAAATTGAATGTTAACATGTGGTATTCTCCACATCGCACAATGCTTGTGTCAGTATCTCCATCTGAAGAGGCACGTAAATTTCGCAGATACATTCCAGGTCAGATTGAACGCCAGTTATGTATACTTCATTGTCATGTCTGTGACTTGCTGGCGGCTGTTATGAAACGCCTTTCACTATTGCAAGCCAGTAGTAAATGAGGAAATAATGCGTAGAGCTATGCTTGCTTCCCGCTTGTAATATTATAAGCCAATAGATAATCGAGTGTAGCTAGTGCCTGTATAGGACTGACAAGTCTAAGCTACTGCCAGATGAATCCGCGAAATGGACGCACCTCTATGACCATCAACTGTTCTTCTCTCAGTGCCTTCAATTATCACCTCACTTTCCATATCACTGTCATTTAAACATTTTAGAATATCACCGACACACTTTAAATGACGACAGGTCACGTATGTTCTTCCAGCGACTGTACCTCTATTGAACTATTTATCGTTTGGTTCTACGTGTGAAATGCACGAGAAACGTAGCAGGCCAGCAATGTTTGCCATAGTATAGCGAAGCATTCTTAACATGTGTTCACGTCGTTTTGAAATCGATTTTAAAACACTTACCATTTTGAAAACGCCCATTAAAACTGGATTCAAATCGATTTGAGTCTCAAGGACGTTACACCAAAAATTAGGATCGTATCGGTTCGAGTCGTACGTAAAATGCCACGGAAACATGGATCGCATTGAAAACGAACCTAAAGTAAGCAAACACATACTCGGCAGTTGTTTCGGCCTTCAGATTTTCTGTTGACAGATGCGTGTTCGTTATTGTAAAATTTAATGTCGAGCGTTGGCAAGAATGTGCAGTCAACAGAAGAAGTGTTAGTTTAATTATAAATCATTAGAGAACGAGTACTGATCAAATAAGCCATGTTTCGCATTCTTAATAACTAGAAGAAAATGTCTCTTTCCCTGAGGCTATTTCTTGCTCCCATTTTTCTAGCAAATTAAAGACTTAACTAAAATTATCTTACGATCGTGATTAACAATAATTGTCTGGTATCCGTTTCGTTTACTTTAGCAATTTACACTTGTAGCAGAAAGAAATTAAACACATGTTTGTATGTACTTATTTCATGTCAGCCAAACATAAATTTCAACTGTACCAACATTACTATATGCAAATTTATCCAGCGAACTGAAATCGAGTTCTGGTGGATGGATCAAAAGTTTTCATGTGGATGGGTATCGTACTCAGTCGGGATTCAATACTCAATAAGTTTTCCAAACGATATGGAAACCTAGTAAGTATAGCTTCTGTGTGAATCCAGCTTTACTTGTTAAACACTTGCCTCATCATATTCGAGCACAAGGCACCCAGCTGGTGTCTATATTTCTTTTGAGAACTTCTATTGGCAAAAATTCATAACTTTATACTTGCACCACACAGTGTTCGTGTTATAGACGATACTTGGAACTATATTTTTCACTTGTAAACATATGTTAGCTTACATAGTTTTCCCATAGCGGCGTGCAAAAGTACGAGTTTGCATGTTACTGAAACATGTGAACAATAAAAATCAGGTGACCTACGAGAATGAAATAATTTACCCTGAAATTGGATATTATGGGACATATGTTAAGGGCGCTGCCTACCCGCGCGTGAGAGGTTCAAAAGCGACGGAGCTGTAAGGTCGACCTTGAAGTGTGCATCAAATGCCGCGTCGCCTCAACGAGTCAAGCGCTGAACTAGCGTGCAAGCTTCCCGCCGAACGGTTTTTACTATGGGTAGAGCCACGATTTTATGGCAAAAAGATTTTTGCAACATTCGGCTTCAATGCTTCATGTGCACACCTGCAGCTCTGCTACATCGTATGTGATTGGATGATTTTACTTTGACTGGCCTTGGCAAATTACAGACGTACGGAGTCACAATAATCTTATTCTGATTGGCAATGTCACATGCGCAACGTGTCTGAACAAAGACACGCTGCCAGTAATCATGAAGCAGAGCTGCCGATGTGCACGAGAGACACTGAAACAAAGTGGGGCAAAAATCTTTTCGCGACAAAAACTTGGCCCTAACTATGGGACATTAAGCGGTGACCATATAATTTTATTGGTGGAAAGTCTGCAACTATGTTCAGTGCAGGTCGCAAACTGAGTGTCACATACATCCGGTTAGTATATTTTGAAGTACGGACATCAGAAAAGGCAGTTTTTAGCCGTGTTGGAGGGCTTAGAAAAAGTGTTTTATTGATCTTGGCGTCTTAACAATGAGGTTCCGACCTTGTCTGAAGTTTGTTTCCTTTTCGTACGTTGGCTCAATGGGCAACCGTGGAATATTTTCGCAGAAAAAACCTGTATACGAACACACTGCAACGCATTTGAAGCGTGGGGTATGCGGCCGCCTTAAGATGTTTAAAAAAGCACAACATGGTCTTTTTGTCTCTTTTTAAAATTTTCCATAGTTGAAGTTAACTGTTACCATATTCAGTTTGTTTTAAGTAGCAAGACATTTAATTTATGTTTTTAAATCTTTTACCAAATAGCCCATAATATATAATATCAGTGTACATTATTTAACCGCTTGATTTTTGTTATTCCTATGTTCCCGTAACTTGCAAATTTTGACTTTGACCTGTCGCTATGGGAAGAAAATGAGAGCAAAAAATTTTTACAAGCGGAAAATGTAGTGACAAGCAAAGTTAATAAAACGAACACTATGCCGCACAAGTGTAACATGATGCATTTTTGCTACTTGAACGCCCTTAAGACCAGATATAATATATTTATTTTCTTATCTGATAGAGATAATAAACAGAATTGTCTAATTTTGGAGTCGCAGTTACCGTTATGAATAGAGAATTCGCTTCACGCGAAAGCGATCCAGCGGGTCTATTATGGCCGGGTCGTGTAAAGCAGTTTTTCGATCGTTAGGTACGCTAAACAACACTTTACGATGAAAGCGATTAAAACTCTCTATCTTTGCGACTGCGAACTGTCCACGAGACGCATACATATCGCAAATCCTTCGCAAAGTCTGTCGCAAACTGGTACGCCGTCTCAAGGGCTCGCTACGACTCGCAAACTGGATTTCTAAGATAAAATGGCGAACATTTACCTTGAGTTACCGTAACCTCTCATATGTTTTTAAACAACTGTAATTAAATTAATTGGCGTAGAAACAGTCCGATACCTATTTTGCATCAATATGTACGCTTCGAAAATCAGTTTTACGAATAAAACGGCAGATTATTATTAAAAAAAAACTACACGACTTCTGTAAAAGAAATGTAGATTTCGAACTGATGTGACCATTCGAGTTTGACAATTCACATTTAAAAAATATGTAACTACAAAACTGTCAATAAAGTCTTTATTACAGCGTTTCTTAAGCGAAAGTAATTACTAAAACAAAAATATTGTATAGCTATCATTTTACAAGTAAATATTATGTAGTGTCATCAAGGGTCCCGGGTTCGTTTCCTGGCCGGGGAGGTGACATTTACAGTCACTTCCTCGGGTTCAGGACTGGGTGTTTGTGTTCGTCTTGTCTATGTGCCACACGTCAACATACAATTACAACAACTATACACAAATACATAGTGGCTGCCCAGACAGCAGAAAAAACTTGCTACAATCTTGTAGCAAGCTTGCCAATGCAAGCCAGTAACCTTGCAGCAAGCATGAAATGCAAGCCAATAAACTTGTTATAAGCCTGCTGCAAGCTGCCTAGTTTACACAATTCTAACTTGCTGCAAGCTTGATTTGTGAGCTTGCTGCAAGCTTAATTTGCAAGACTGCTGCAAGCTTAATTTGCTAGCCTGAAGAATAAATCAAAATTTTATATTCTGCAATATTTTCACTATCATTCAAATTTACATCTTAAATATTGCTTGTTCATCGACTTGTGATGTTAATTACTAAACATTAAATTTCGGCTCCTGTGTCAAGATTGGAACCACTGACCCCTTGCAGGTACGCTAACCACTGGACTATTGCGAATATTTAAAAGTGGTGTGGTAGTGAGAGTCGGTTGTAAGATAACGAACTTTGTTATGTAAATGCTGATGTTTGTGAATTTACTAACAACGGTAAGGATATCAGTATACTTGTAGTTGTACATAATAACGTAATAGATGTTTTAGGTTGCATTTGAAACAGTGTTATTTTTTAAAGCGCTTGTTCATTTACAAAGTTCAGTTTAAATCTCAAGTTTGATCATTATTGATGGCACAGAAAATATTTCATGAATTAAGATTGCTAAGGAAAATTTCAATGAAATATCAGCTTAGTATAGGGGACAGGATGCTTGCAGCTTATTACACAACCAGTCTTGCTATGTAAGTGTAATTAAAGTCAAATACATCTTTGTCGCAAGCTTGGTTCAGGTTTGTAACAAGAGTTCTGAGCAACCTTGCTTTGGCAAGTCAAATTAAAGTGAAATGTAAACTCCGGCTTGTAGCAAGTCTAGTGAGTCAGCTTGCTAAGGCAAGCCAAAATCAAGTGAAATGTAAGCTGGCAAGCAGGCTTGCAGCAAGTCTGCTGCAAGTTGCCTAGTTGACGCTTTTTTATAGTTTTGCAAGCTTACATACTAAACATCATTTAAGGTTAACTTGTAAGCAATCAAGCTTACACAAGCTTGCAAGAAGTTTAACTGAAAGTATTTTTCTTAAATACACTTGCAGAAAGCTTGTCAAGCTAAATAATACCTACGCCAGCATAAAAGCTTAAGTCAAATGCAAGGCTTGCAGTAAGCCTACCGAAGCAAGTTTATAACTGCAAGTCAAATGCAAGGCTTTCAGTAAGCTAACATGTTGTGTGGGTGGGGGCTACGTGAATTAGCCAACTTAAAAGGAGGGGGATGTTTGGTGCAGTGGCGAGGCGATAGCCTTGCCATTGTACCAAACATTATTAAATAAAATAAAAAATATAGTTAAGTATTGGTTAGCGTCGTTATCTTGTAACTGTGTTACATTTTGGGCGTAGGATCGATCCCAACGTCTGCAGAATTTTTTTTGTTTTACTTTTTAATTAATTATCCTTGTCCATTTATTCAGTTAATTTTCGTTATATGTACTGTAACTTTACTTATATGTTTAAAATTAACATATTAAAATTTCCCATGCAGTTGTTCTTACCGCCGCGATTAAATTACGAGACAATTAGCAGACATAACAAGTAGTATTTTATAATAACAATATTTTTTTGCTCTAATATTAATAATTTACTTTAACGCATTATTTTCCATCGAATATTCACTAACTTTTATGGAGACATAATACTTGGGTGAAAAACGAGTCTCGTAAGTGTAATAATTACGCCGTGCATAATTCGTGTAGCAGATGTAAAACTAAATTGTAATACAGAAGAACCACACATTCTACAACAATAACTCTACATCAATAAAGGCAAACATTTACACATTATTTGTGGACGCTTAATTTTCATTTGTTACTAAGGCCAATGTTTATTATTTATTTCGTTTCGTACGTGTGTATATTTCCGTGTTCTTATGAAGATCAATATTACGTACGAAAAATGATCCTTAGAAATTTTTTTCTATATATATCACTTACAAAAATGTCTTCCAGCGGCACTACTTCCCTTGTATACAGCATCGCTAAACTAGCTTAAGTTTTGTGCTGAAATTCTTACCGACATATAGTAGAGCATATATAAACTGCTATCTAATAGTTAGGCTAGGTGGTACTACCATCAAGGATGGAAATTAACCACGGAAAGAGAAATTTCAGTCGCTGTAAATAGGAATTTTGGTATATATATTTTTTTAAAGAGAGATATGTATCCACAGAGGCATTGCCAACGCCGTCGCTGAGAGTGCGTTGTTGCAAAGTTTTTGCGTACTCGCAAAAGATAGCGACATTCGCAAACAAGGACGGTCATAATCACCAATTCGCTATCTAAATCACGATGCATCGCAAAGTTGCATGCTGTCGCAAGCTAGCGACGCGAGGTCCTAATACACCTGGTTCGATTCTCGGTGGGGTCAAATACCGATATTTCGCTTGTGGGAAACGTCATGGGAACTGTCGTTGGTCAGTCCAGCCACATTCCTAATCTCTGGCCACATCCACCTCTCCAGCTCTCCCCTCTCCCCCATATGTCTTCTGTTCTCCATTACAGGATCTCATTTCGTTGTATTCATCGCGATTCGGCAAAAGCGGTGTTGCCCTGTGAGAAGTCTGCTCCTTGATAACGTCAGTAATGCATTATTATTTAGCCATTATCTCGTTGGAAAATCTGTATTTTTACACATAGGTCAGTACTCCATTACTCATTTGGTGTTAGCATTTCATTAAACTATTTTTATAAGTTGTATGCAAAAAATGTAGACATCGTTTGGGTAAGACATATTTTGGCTAAGATAATTGTACACGCCAGTTTTTGCTTCCTTTTCCAACAAATTACGAAGACGGTCACCTTTGGCTACATTAACTACTCTGAGGCTATGCTTTCCTTAATATATTTCAGACAAAAATTAAATAAATTGCGAAGTATGGTCTTAAAAGCAGTACAAAAACGATTTACAGTTTCAGATTTGTATATAATATTAATCAATTTGTTTAGATTGATTTATTTGGCATATCCGTACAATAAAAAAGTAAATTATCTACTGTAGTTTTTACATAATGGCACGTCTAATTAATGTGATTTTTAATCCAAAATTTTATAAACTTTTACTTACCTAGGAAGTTAAAATTTTTCACGTCAAATGTATGAAATTTTATTCAATAACATTTTTAAAATTACTCTCGGAATTTTTTTCGTGTAGTGTTCAGAATTTTGTGAATTATGTTTAGATTTCCGTTTTATCACAAATATTTAAAATGCGAAACACATTTCCTTGTGTCGTATGAAAAATTTTATAAAATTCTGTCCGACTCCTTCTCTTATTGTGTATGTTAGATTTTATTATGGGTAAGTTACGAAAATCAATCTAATTTGGATGCTAACATGTCATTATGCAATAAGTAGCGTATATGAATTATTTTTTGACGAAAGTGCCATCAGAGTTACGGTTTACTGTTGTAACAGTATTGGGTACACATGTAATGTTGTGAAATGTTTCCTGACTGGAATGAGCGTTGTTATAAGTGTTGAAGAATTGCGAAATTTTTCCCGAACATGATAATATTGTTTTACGTCTACTCCCCGTCAATACAATTACATCACTTTAAATTCGTTAGTTTATATTATGAGCAAATAAAACTGCGATTTGTACGAATTATCACACAAAAACATTATAACGTATACTATATTTAGATAAAAAAATAACCAAAGTTAATACCCACAATTGACATAAAATTTGGTACAATTCAAAGTAAATTTTTTGAGGTCGAATATTCTCAACAAAATTTTGTTTTACATATAAACCAAGTTTCACAAGTTTCAATGCCATATGAACACATTTTAAGTTTACTAGGTTCATAGGGGCCACGGCGGCATAGTGGCCGGACTCCTCGCATCCCACCAAGGCTATCCGGGCTCGATTCCCGGCGGGGTCGGTCTCCGGATTTTCACACTCGCCGGACGATGCCGCTGGCTGGCGGATTTTCTCTGATATTTCCCGTTTCCAACGTCATTCTCTTTCCATAGCTTCTCTACTATAGGGCCTCATTCCATGTCATTCCTCGGGGCTTGCAGATGTCTACAGGCTCCCACTAATAAAGTCTGCATTTGGGGTGCAATAACTTACACTTGACATCGGGGTATCTTCCTAATACGGTGCTTAAAACCCATCAAAATAAATAAAATTCTTCAACAGTTCTTCAAAATCCATAATAAACCAATGCTATTCCAAATTTAACTAAACCAAAAATAAATAAATAATAAAATTAATTTACCTCTTTCTTTTTTGATGGTCATTAATCACACTATGGCGCCACAAAGCGTTTATTCAAAAAATAAACAGATTTCGTGCAAATTTAAAACTTTATTTCCGTATTTAAAACTGCCCTTCACATCAATTTCTGTCCCCATTCTTTGTTCAGACATAATTGAGTCTCGTTCAAATACAATACGTTAAAAGATGATTCTCGAAACGCACAGTGTAGTATATGCCGTATAACAGTATCACTCCTAACACAATTTAAATAACAATGCTGCATACAATTAGTACTTCGGTGATTTTAACTGTTCGTTTGATTACAGCTTATAACGATAAGTGATTTTTTTTTACTATTTTGTGAGAGGAAATTCAGATTTGACCAGCGTTCCGAACAATTTGGGTAGACACGATTTGTCCGAAAAATTATCTTAAGTTAATTTTGTGAACGACACACTGCAAACTGGGAAATCACGTGTGAACTGTTTAGACTACACATTAACCTATAAAGTAAGGAATCATATTGCGTATTGGCCGTTGCTGGTACACCGTCGTTTATAAGAATTTCTCATACTGGCTTTTCCAAAAGTTTTTATACGGCACTTACGTCTACTGATGCGACCGAATATTCCTCATGTCGCAACAGCCGGCGGAAGTACAAGAGTGTAAGGGGAGTCGACCTACTAGCATCTGATATCTCCAGAAGTTACAATACTACTCTCACTGCGAGGATGAAAGTAAGACGTCACAAACCTCCATTCCTTTGTCCACAGCAGACGAAGGTGCTTCAGGTAGCTCCGTGCTGCTACTAAATAGCTTCGCCGAGACGTGGAACACTGCACAATAAGAACCAATAATTCTGAATGCTATAAATGAGGCAGATCCTTATTATAAATAATAATTACTAGAACATATGTATGTCATTCACATTGCTATATTCCTCACCACTGCCCTCAATTACAAAGTTGTATCATACATTGGTTTCAAAGGTTTGCGACAGTGACTGAACTTGCATACCGTAAACTGGGTTTACTTTGACCATTCTCGGGACTACTTTGACCACTCAAAATATTATTTTTTCGGTTTTCCGGTAAATAAACATATAGTCTGAACAGAGTATTTTAATACCTACCTTTTATCCTTATATTTAATGTTTAAAAATTTCATCTCTAAACGTCGTAAAATCCAAAATTTAGATTGGACAAAGTTACCCCACAGGGTCAAAGTAATTTAATAGCGTGTGCAGGAAAGAAGAGGATAGTTACGGTGTTTATTTTTTGTTTGTTTGTTTTGAAAGATGTCACGATAGTACAGTATGTAAAATCATAGTTAACAAAGAAAATAATGTTGAAGTTTATCTACGATCTTACTATTTACATGACCATCTGTCTTGGCTGCCGAACGGTGTGCAAAGCTTCTCATATACTTAAGAATTGTATTCAGAGATCACTACACGTGTTTATAACTATTTAGGTCCTCTTATAAATTCTTAAGTGAATTTTGTCTCTGATTTGTGCGTAGGGACCAGTGTAAGGCGTGGCGCACTTCCAAGACTTCGAACGCGTAAAATACTTCTGCCCAGGCGGCCAACTAAAATTCATTATTTTTGTACTTTTGAGCAAAAGTATAATATTTAGCCTAAGTAGTATGACAGATGTCCACGGAAAATTCTAAAAATGCTAGTTAATTTCAAGTTATAATTTTTTTTCGTGACTCCGTTATGAAAATTACTTGTCAAATATGCATGAGCAGTTATTATTATTATTTTTAATATATTTTCATTATTTTCTTAATTAATGAAAATTCTTACCTGTAAATGTTTAACAAATAAATAATAATATGAATCGACATATAATTTATATTGTACGAGGGCGTACTCAAAATTTTTTCAACTTTAAAAAGCGCTGTAATGGTTAATTTCTACAATAAAATAATTTTATGTCGCGATTATAACAAATGTATTATTCTGTATGTTCTGCTTCTTGTTAAATATCACACCTTCTTTAATTCTCAACATAAAGTATTCCCAAAAGCTTAAATTTTACCAAAACACCTCAATATAAAATTTTTTACTAATTTTAACATTAATTCAAGTAATCTGTTAAAATCCATAACAATGAACTACCGGTATAGCAATGTGTACATATTTCAGGAGGGAGTGGGGAATTGCACAGCAAAAATTTACAATCAGGAAAAACATTTAGGGATACAATTTTTTATAGTTGATGTAAAACCTTTTACGGTTTCGCTACAGTTATGAACTATGACGCAGATAAGCGTACGTTTGAATTACATTAAATTAATTTGAATAAATTGTTTGCTTTGCGAAATTTCATAATTGAGCTTTTCAAGGTATTTTATTTATTTAAGTCTCCGAAACGTTTATTTCAAACCTTTATTTTTCATCTCCGGTACAACTGATACATTTGTGATTGACTTATGAAACAATATTAGACAAAATACAAATCTGACTTAATGAAGCAGATAATTCATTTTTTGAAATGTGACGCAATGTAATAAAAAAACGGAAATTAAATCCGAAGTGATATGTAAATTTTCAAGCGCTAAAACAATACATATGCAGTAATTTCATTATTTAAACGCAATAATTGGTCTATGGAAAATTTATCACGAAGTCTAATGTACACAATATTTCTTGTTGCGTTGTTTTAACAAATGTTCCATCACAATAAATGCATACACATTTACGAAAATGCTATATGAATACAAATTTGCTGTGTATTAAGAAGAAAATGTTAGGTTTCGCAATGCATGTACCCATTGACATTAAAACTGACATTAGATTATAACCTTTGTGTCTCGCACAACTGAGTTACTGCCTGTCAATGATGTTCTACGAACGATAATTTGTTCAGTTTCATTTCTACGTACCGCTGGAAAGCCATTAGCTACCTATATTTTAAGGAATATTTCAAAATGCCCTTGTGATTATATCGTAACTGTGTTTCAATATACCCAGAAAACAGAGAGATATATTATTAAAATATTAACAGTTGCAGTGAATCTGTTGAAAAACCTACATATTAAAGGAAATGCATACTACTATTTAATATAGTATATTTGTCTAAGAATCCGTTATTTCTAATAGAAATAGTTTCATTGTATTCTAATGCATTTTTATATGAGTAGATTATTGCACGCAAACCGAATACGAATTATTAAATTCTAATTAGTCATTCAGGTTTTCATTATTGGTACGTCCACGTGACCTTTCATTTCGTCTGTGCCTGAGACCTTCGAATTGCCAAGCTGTTTTAGAAATTGAACAAAACGCGAATTTTTACAACGCGGGGAAATTGTAGTCAGAAATAATGTCTACAAAATAAACCAAATGCCAAATATGTATAAAACAATTAATACGCCCATTTTTGTTTTACAACTGTATATATTTTATAAAACAACATATTTTTTTACACTGCACCGAATTTTAAATACGTGGCTGTCGGCGCCCTTAAGAGTGTCTGAAAAAGTGCTGACCTTACCGTTAACAGTCTATAGGTGAAATTGGAAAATTAAAGAAAAAAAGGATTTGTGGTTACTGTAGTTTTAACACGCTAGTACAGTTATGTCTGTTGTAGGCGGTTCATTTTACACTGTTTACACTGAGCACTGGCCCACGCTTAAAATAATAACAAATATGCATTTATTGGGGCTATGGAAGAAACGTTTTGAAAGTTGTGGACTGTTAACACTTGCTTTTAATTACATAGAAGTTTTTTGTATTTAAAACAGTAAAGATAGAGACATAATGGCACACAGGAAATTGTACGCAGTGTTCAATTTATTCTGAAAAGACTATACCAATACAATATATGTATTTTGTAATACGTTATTTACTTCGATACGTAAAAATAAATTGTAGTCTGGTCTGGAATTTAGAGATAATACAGGTTGTGAGGAAATTGGTGATAGATAAAAAATGTAAATTTGTGCTGTAGGTCTGCAAACTTCTGAACCTGTATTTCCATACACATTTTCCAGCGGCTGTAAAATTGTATTTAGGACAGCAGAGACGACTGTAATCAGTCGTATCTATATCCTAAGTGATCACCTACGGAGATAGTGTCGCTCCCAGCTTAACACGATAACAGCAATTGTTCTACGTCTACGATACTGTCTTGGATAAACCAAAAAATTGATAACTGGCAAGGTGTTTTTACAGTCGAGACACAGGCTCACATTTTGTAATTATTTGAAGCATAAATGGCTCCATGTTAGTTGCTCTGGCAGTTAATTACGTCCAAAATTTCTTCCAAACGAATACATGTACTAATATGAGTGTAATGCACTGAATACTATCGAGTCTGGTCAGAGTATGAAGTCTTATCTTGATCGAACTGATAAGGCTCAGTAAAGCTAAATACCAAGGTTAATAAATATGTACAACTAAGCATAAATAAGTAGCTCTAAACCCTTACTGAATAATTTAGTACTGAAAATAAAACTTATTCGAGCACGAATTTATATGTACATGCATATTAGAAGTGAAGAAGCTCAATGCTCTAATGTTAGCTTTTACTTTGCGGTATGATTTAAAATAATTAAAAAATGACTTAACATTCATCCGAACGCTTATGATGTAGTAAAGTGGATATTCACACAATCCTAGTAATTTAATCGTAATACTGGCCCCATTTACGCTAAACACTAAACACAAAACAGAATCGAATAAACACATATATTTCTCTACTAGAGGTATATAATATGTTAACAAGATTAGCTACTCCGAGAAAGGAAGAAAAACGTTGAAATCACCCAAAATAGACGACTGTTGAATTAAATGTAGAAATAATTGATAAGCAGTTGCGGTTTGTGTGATGCAGTGTCTACTTGCTAGAAGCTAAGCCAGAAGCCAGAAGAGATGAGAGAGACAAGACTTCGGGTGAAACGACAAACTGAACCTTTTCTTCTGGACATCAATACAGATTTGTACCTGAAAACTCACATTAACACAAAAGGGATAAGACAAGAAAATACCTAGCCAGAATGACATGTTTTCAACAGAAATGTGTGAAGTAAATAAACATTTCGTAGCAGCAATAAAATCGGCCGCCTGTTCTAATATTTTGCGAAATTATTTACGCTCACTTGTTTGTTGACAAGAGCAAACGTATCTATTAGAACTATATAATCAGTTATGTAACAATTAGCGCTGCAACTGCTGTATCAGTTTTACTTAGATGTTTGTAACGACACTGCAAATGTTTGTTTACTGAAAGAAAATAATTAATGCTGGCTTGAATGCCAACGTGCGTTTTATGTCACGTAGAACAACATCCTAACATAATTAAAAAAAAAAAAAAAAAAAAAAGAAATGTAACAGCAGAAACTTATTATTAAATTCCACTAAAGATGATAGTCATTTAAAGTATTGCATATCTGTTCCACGTAACATTCACTACACTTAAATCTATGACGTTTTACGAATAAATTACTTACCCTGAAGTAGAATTACCAGGACCACGCAAAATACAGGAATCCTTTTAGTCATCTTTCTTCCTCTGTTAATCAAATCGCTGTATTATTTAAAGTCCTGCAACATTTTCGTACAATAAAATTATTTTTACTGACATTGGTTGCAATTCTTGTTATTTTTAATGCATTGTCTCATTACGAACTCCGCATTGAAAAATTTAACTTCGTACTTTTTTTTCAGCTCTAACTGCCTGTGTGTTAAATGCACGCAGGTAGGATAATATTCAAAGATAGATAACAACCATGCTATTAAAATGTGTCATATTGTAAGTTTGTGAAAAAATTAGACCACAATTGTAGTAGACGTATTAGCTGATAGATTTATTCCTTATTTTATATTCACTGAAAGATAACGGTTCAAGTGAATATATAAACTTTTTAATGCGTTTTTGTTAGGGGTCTGCAAAAATACTAACTTATGATGACGTTATTGCATTGTATTATTACTGAAATATCTCAACTGAACGACAAATATAGTACATGAGTAGACACACATTATTAAAGTATAAAATAAAATGTAAATGTTACATTAGAACGACAAACAAAACCGAAAAGTTGTGTTTATTAAAAAACACTTCAATATTGGTAACTTGATTAACAGGTAAAGGTTGGTTCAAAAATAAAAAAAAAAAAAAAAAAAAAACATAAGCACAGAAGATATAACATAACAGTATAAACTGTGCACGACCAGACGCCTTGTGCAAAAATTAGTTCACAATTGGTTTCTTACTGTTGTGTTAAGCCAATAGCATTTTTTCAACGAATCTGAAATATTCCTTGCTACATAAAAGTTAAACGAAGGCTATTGAAACATGTTTGAAATGGACTCGTATTTGAAGATGACAGGAAATATAGAAACAAAATTCCTATTAACTGCACCGCGTAGCATTTACAGTTTAGAAAAATTGTTTTAAGCAATAACATTTCTTATTCTAGTATTGTTTTGTCCTTGTGAATTTTTGGAGGTTAAACCAACATGGCGGACATTCAGAAAATCCATTGCTGTGATTGTTTGCTGTCCTATGCTCACACACAAGAAATGAAATATTACAATTTCCTATATCAGCACCTCTGTGCATACGACCATTTTTTTGCAGTTGTGAATTGGTAGGTAAGAATACAAGGTTAGTTCTTGTGCGAACGACCTACGGTCAAACCATTTGCCTCCCACCAAGGCGATACGAGTTCTATTCCTGGCGGGGTCGGTCCCTGGATTTTCGCTTGTGGAATCGTGCCGGACGATGCCGTTGGTCGGCGGATTTTCTCGGGGATCTCCCGTTTTCCCCGTCTTTTCATTCCGGTGCTGCTCCATATAACCTCTTGTCACCCCTCACTAACGCTCAAGACCTTGACGTTAAGTGCTGACCAAAATCTCTCTCGCTCTCTCTTTCTTTCTATTTAAGTGTATCATGGCAATACGGAACGTCAACAAATTGTTTTGTATTGAGTAACATGTGTCGCGATGCGGTGTGATGCTATGGGAATTAACAAACAGCAAATATTGCGGCCAACGATAAACAGATGTGTTGATGTTAACGCATACAGTTCTCTTGTCGTATCCGGTGGAGAAGAAGACGAAGAAGAATCAATTCACATTCTGAAGATTCTATTTAAACATATAATAGCAACTTGATGAAAAATTTAATAAGTAAGAACGACACTAGGTTCTCATTTATCTCCGCGACTTTTGTAGTCCATAAAAAAGGAACTTGCTAACATAGTCGAACTGTGAACTACTCCATTTTACTTTGGGCGTTCGAGATAGTCCTGCTCTCTTTATTATACTATAATATATGTATGTGAGGTTTAGGCGATCAAACACTTGTATCGGTACGCTGTTGGTACCGTTATTTTGGACGTTGGTAATTTAGTTGGTATTTGGACAATTGTATGGTCTCCTTAATGATACGTAAGAGTTTATTTTGTTTAATAGAAGGGGACATTAAGTGTAACTTCTTCCTCCCATGTTATTTCGGTCACGAATGCATAATATTTCACAAAACTGCCTTCACTTCCTTATGAAAACTGATTTTAGCAATCTTTTAGTCATAATTTTATGTAAGCCAATTATAGCATTAAAAAAAACAGGAACCGGACAGATATTTCTTAATATTGGCTGTATAAGGCCAAATTTTAAATGCCACTTTTAGTAGCTAAAGCTGTAACGTGATCCAAATTATATATTCACAAAAATAAATGTGTATTTGGATGTTTCATAATAAGTTCAGGTACGAATTAACCTGTAACATATAAAGTGCGGAGAGTATTATACGTAACTTCACCTCTCTCACTCATACACCAGACATGAGCTTATTGGGCTCGCAATACTATAACGAGAAATGACAGTCCTTGCCCAGTCTACAAAATTATAATATTTCTAAGAAACAAAGTAGCACATGGAAGTTTACTTTCAGGAACTTTATATTGTTTAAATTTCATACAGTAGTCAACAGTTCCTATTAGTAAGAGCTTCCATGAACCTGCCAGGAAACAAACTACGATAGAAAGCAGGGTAAATTAATTTACAATAGAATAAGGTGTG